>CAJVQA010010361.1:0-11438 GCA_910591915.1 Cetraspora pellucida | reverse complement strand
GTAATAGATAATGTATAATATAAAAAAGTTGTACAAACTGTAACAATATGTTCGAATAAACAGACCTGAGGCATGACCTCACCTTAAAACAAAAAAAAAAATTATAATTTTTAGAAAATTTTTATCAAAATTTTATATAAATTGTGAAAAATTGGTTTGTTTCCAGAAAATAGAAATATACAACATATAACTAGTAAACAACAACAAATAAATAAATAACTATATTTTATTTTAAAAAAAACAATAATTACATAACAATAACAACAAACAAAAAAGATCATATATAAAATTAGATAAGGAACCAAACTTAAAATATGTATTTAAATAAATAAAAGTCAATCAAAGTAGATATAACAGATAAGATGAAAAAGTTATATAACAAAAGATATTATATTGCATTAGCAGATTAGATACCAGAAATTTAAGATTCATAAATAGTAAGATATTAACAAATGAACTAAGAATAATAATGCCTTATGTTCCAGATAATAATGAACATATGATCAAAAATTTGGCAATAGTAGATCTTAACAAAATTATAGCAATAAATTTACTAATATATGCCCAAATACTAAGTTTATTAAGACAGATATAGAGTAGAATCTTAAATAATACTCTAATAAAAGAATAGTTAATAAAAGCCAGAATAACTTATGAAAACTTAGAAACAATAAACTATATAACAAATGTGTATAATGAACAAATACAAAAAAAAACAAATAAAATAAAAAATATAAAGAAAAAAAGTAAATTAAAAAAGACTTAGAAGATAAATACAAGAAAATGATAACAAGAAGAATAACAGCAAAAAAAAAAAGAAAGATTTGAAGCTTTATAAAACAGTAGATTAAATTAGAAACAGTAACCATATATAGAAGAAGAATTAGTCAGATATAGAAATAACAAACTAAATATTTATAACAATACTTTTTAAAATAATTAAGAAAGAAGATATAAATAAAACAAAATTTAAAGATAAGAAGTTCAAAGAAGATTAAGAAACATCTTTAAAGAACATATTCAAAGATAATAAAAAAACATATAAAAAAAAAGCTTAAAAAAAAATCTAAAAATAAAAAAAAAGAGAAAAAAAGCATTATATCTCTAGAAAACTAAATTTTAATAATATTATTAGAAAATAACTTGTAGTTATCAAAAAATAAAGTATAAATTAAAATAAGTCATTTAGAGTAAACATTCTAGTTTATAATCTGTTAGGAGACAATGAAGTTAAAAGAATAAATTATCTAAAATAGATACTAAAAAATAACAAAAATATTAAATCAATTAAAAAAGAATTTAAAAAAGAAAACAACTAGGTAGTAATTAATTTTGATTATAAATTTGTAAAAGTATAGCAATTAAGAAACTTAAAAGAAAAAAAAATTAGTTAGTTATAATTCTAAAAAAAGATATTACAAAAGTAAATTATAAACAAACCAAAAGATACAAAAAAAAAATCAAACAGACAATTCAGACAATATAGAAGATAAAAATGCAAATAAAAAAGAAAAAATTTCAAAAAAATATAGAATTCTAATAATATGAGATCTATCTTTAAATATTAATAAAAAATAAATAAGATATATGTGTAAAACTTTTTAAAATCTACATATAACACAAGTTAAAAGAACACAATACAAGGCATTAGCAGTAATCAAAATAAGCTTTAAGAAACAAAAATGTGCCTTGATTCTTATTATTAGAAAACAATAAACTTACAAGAATAATAGAAGATAATAAAAACTATAACTAAAGAAATAAATAGTATCAATTTATAACAAAACTGTTAGATGTTTTTAAAAAAATCTTAGAAGTTTTACTCTTATAGTGCTTGAAAAACAAAAGCTGTATATATTCTAGCAAACAAAAATAGAAACCAAAAGAAGTTTGCAATAATAATCTTTATGCATTCTAAAAAAATAGATTTAGTTCAAACTAAATCAATATAGTATAACAATTATCAAGTAATTTGAAAAAACTATTTAAAAAAAGAACTAAAAAAAATAAAGTATTAAGAAAAAGAAAATAAGCAGTATCAAATTTAAGAGACAAAAGACAAAAAATTTCAAAATCAAGAAAAATAACTTAAAAAACAGTAAAAAATAATAATATGAATAAAGAATAAGTTTTAAAAGACCAAATATAATATTTAATAAATAGTATAACAAAAAAAGAAAGCTTAGTGAAGAGAAAAAACAAACTCAAATTTTAACTTAAAGAAAGAACTTTAAATACAAAAAATATTCTAATTAAAATTTTGGATAAACTAGAAAAGTAAGAAGAGACAAGATAAATAATAATGAAAAGTCTTGTAAATTATTTTTAAAACTTGTCTTAATTGAATTAAAGAGATCAGATATAGAGACAGTTTTCTTTTTACAGAATTAAAGATATAAGCAGAAGACAATAAAGATAAAAGTTCTACAAACTGGTAATAATAAAAAAGTAGAAAATAAGAAAAGAAGCATAATAGAAAATAAGAAAAAACTATTTATAGAAAGAATTTATATAAAAAATAGTATAGAATTAAATTTAGTAATGTATAATATTAATGGCCTTAAAAGTAATAATCAAAAGATAAAGGCATTATATATATAGGCATTAGATAACAATATTGATGTATGGGTGTGGGTCCCATAGCTTAATGGTTAAGCTCCCATACCTCCACAGTCAAGATCAACAGTTCAAGTTTGACTGAAGGCAAAATCAAAAGATTTTAGCTTCTGTAACCGAAAGGAGCCTGTAATTGAACACGAAGCCCTGCAGTTAAGTCCAAGTGCAGTATATGACGGAAAAAGGAATTCTCAGAAGGAAACTGATTTTGCAGAGTGTAGACACTACATGTGACAGTAGTATCACAAAAAGTTCTATTACACAAAAAGGGTTGCACATGTAAGTTCTCTGGAGACAGAGCAGTACCAACATCTCTGCATCCAACTTGTGAAGTACTTAATTGGGAGGGTAATACCAAGGTAACACAAACTGGAGTGGTGAGAGAAGTGGTGCATGCATAAAAGGTTTGTGACAAAGGATTAGCCTTATCAAGATTAGAAGCATCTCTGGCACTGTGGAATAATTAAGAATAGAAGGTAACCATCCGCATAGAGAAATTGTAGCCTGTCCTGTATATCTAAAGGTTCCAAACTGGAGCTCTGGCCATACCTATATAGAAGTCTATGGTGAAACAAGTGGAACATACCAACATAAATGCTGTACTAATCATGGTTGAGATATCTAAATTGGAAGTGAAAACCTACTTGAACATGATGTGGACACCTTAGTCTAAATGTAGATTCGGGCTAAGATGTTTTTAAAAAGGCAGGAGGATTGCCTGCGGTTGGAAACAGAACAAAGGAAAACCTGCAGCATGGTGTAACAGTAGTGGAAACATCGGTCAATGGCTGAAAGAGAATGTGTACTCACCCCCCAAATAGAGTTCCATCTATACCATAAAAGGGAGTACTTAAGAGGCAGGTTAGATGCACAATCTATTGGAAATGATGCTAAGACCAAGAAGGATTGCAAACCAGCAGCAGCAGCAGGAACCTGGCTTGAGATACATGCTACCAGTACCTGAATTGGGAAGTTAGCAGTGGCAGCAGAAACCTGACTTGAGATATGTGCTAGAGAAGCACCCTTCAGACAAACCAAAAATGATAGCTTAAAAGAAGCAAATGACCCAGTAGACCAATTTGGGAGTTGTAAAAATAGGTTGTAAAACATGAGGGGAATATGTAGATTACCTAATATAATTAGTAGTAAAACAAAAATCCAGGTTAGGTGTGAGTGAAATACAATACAAAACTCTAGTAGGTTTAGGTTGCAGATAAATATGTCTGAGTCCTATGTTTGAATAGATATATAGTGATAGACGATGTATAATAAATTTGTATTAGCTATAACAAGTATACTAATAAAGACTAGAGGGCATGACCTCATCTTAATACCAAAAAAAAAAAAAAATGATATTGATGTATAAAGACTTACAGAAACAAATATTATAATAAAAGAAGAAAAATTTTTAATAAAAAACTACAATAAATATAAAAGTTTTTAGACAAGTGTGAATTCAAGTAAAAAAAAAAATTAGATATAGAGTTTATAATTAGAAAACAATAAAAAAAACATTTAGACCAAGTGGATAGAATAAGTGAATATATGATTTTAGTTAACTTTATATTTAAATAATCAAAAATTTTAGTTATTATAATATATACTCTAAACAATAACAAAAAAAAAAATTAATTATCAAAAAATACTAGTAAAAAAATAGATTGAACTAAGGGCCTGCAAATTGCCTATTTTTAAGGCCCTGCCTGGTCCACAATTAGGGTTAAAAATTTTTTTTAGGCCTGGCCCAGCCCACATTTAGAGTTACCATTTTTTTGCTGGCCCAGCCCAGCCCGCATATGTCAAATTTTTTCTTCAGTCTGGCCCGACCCGGTCTGCAAAAATTTCTTATATAATTTTACAAATTTTTAGGCCCATACTGGCCTGCAATTATAAAATTTTACAAATTTTTTGGCCTGGCCTGACCTGCAATTATAAAATTTTGCTTCAGGTCTAGCCTGGCCTGCAAAAATTTGCAGGCTGGGCTGCGGGACCCAATGCAGGCCTCTAGGCTGAACTATAGTTTAGTATGTACTAATGCATGCAATTGTTATAATGTGATATCATCAGATTAGTAATATGCTATAAAATGTAGTGTTTCAATAAATGCATCCTAGAGTTTTTTTTGTTTACTTTATACCAAATAAATTTGAATAAGTGTTATTCAATCAAGTCTTTATTTTGATTTTGTGAAGTAATTTGTAACTTGATTCTATTTTATAATCCTTTTATAGTATTCATATGTGCATCTGTTTTGGGATTCACAAAATTTTTTGGATAATTAACAGTTTTATATTTGAATTCTAGTTTATTGATATTCAGATAACCTTTTCAATAATCTGTATAAACAATAAATTCTTTTTTAATATATTTATCTAAGATATCTTTAATTGTTTCTTCATTATGTTTCTGCACTTTTATTAAAAAACATTGTTTTTGTTCTGTTCTTTCAATACTACCAATAATCCATACACTATCAATAACTCTGCCATAATAATATTTTCTTTTTTCAAATTTAGATTCATTAATTTCAACAATAATTTCTTCTCTATCTATTTTGTTTTTATAATTTTTTAAAATATCAATAACTAATTCTTAATAAAATTTCATATAATCAGTTATTATATTTAGTAAATGGCCTGTTATCTTTTCAATCAAATAATAATTATATTTAGATAATCAAAAATAGCCAATCATTATAAGATTGCATTTCACATGCCCTTTTGAAAAGAAAGAATTTTTGAATATTGAATCTAATTTTTTACATCTTTTATTATTTCAAGACAAGTTTGCTTTATATATCTTATATTTTGTAGGTTTGTATAAAATATTATTATTGAATAAAAATTTAATATATTCATTTTCATCTGTAAAAATCTTTACTATTGAAATAAAAGTTGGATATGACATTGTTGCTAAACTAAAAAATAAATTACAACTTTTTTTATGAATACTAATTGTGTAACTAAATAAACAAAAATTACAATTTTCTTCTTTCTCTTCTCATTATTTTTCTTTATTTCTTTAATTTTGTAATGAACAAAGAAAATGTTTATTGATAATAGATAACTTTTAATCAATCTTTAGATCAATTTTATCAATTTAACTATTGTTTTTTGTTATGCTTTTTCTTGTTATCTTTAGTTTTTTGATGGTTTTTGTAAATGAAATATATTTGAATATTATTGTATAAAGGTAGAGTTTATATTAAATGAATATTGATTTAGTTCTTTATACTGTATAATCTTTTGATGCTTTTCTTTATATTTATTTTTTGGTTAAAATTTAGCTACAAAATAATCTTTTTTTCTTGATGATAATAATATAAAGATAAGCATATTTTTGGTTTAATCAATGAGGTATAATCATCTAAATTTTATGTTAATCATATTAAAGATTTAAACTTTTCATTATTAGTTTAGTTTGGGTCTTGGTACATGATTAAAAAAATATTTTCTTTTTAAAATATATCTGTCTATTTTGGGATAGGTTTTGGATTTGTTTTTGTATTCCAATATGATCAAAATCAAAATCTAGCTGTTAATAAAAAATCTGAATCATGTGTCTGTATAAACTAATCAGCATGCAGATGAAAAAATTTGTAGTAAATAAATTTCTAATCAAACTATTGGCAGATGATAAATAAAGAATATAAAAATAATACAAAACCTGCAGAATTTATATCTACAAAATTGTACAGTATAACAATACAAAATTTCATATACTTTCTGCATCTGCAAAAATATTTTCTCTTATAAAATTTTTGCTAAATACTATTAAATAAAAGGCAGTTTAAATCTAAAATATTCATTAGATTACATGATTAAAGTTTTATATATTTTTTGAAATTGAAAAATATACAATAAATCATCTGTTCTGTTATTTTATCCAATTATTAAAAAATTTTGTTTCTGATTTTTTTCACTCAATTAGTTATGAATTTTCAAGTACTTTCCAATTTAGCTACATGTACTTTTCTAAATTTTATATATTTGATAGACATGATCATCATCTTTTTTTGTTCAAGTCACATTATTTTTAGGTAATGTATGGTCAGCTTTGTTTGCAGAACTGATTTGTGCTGATCTTGGTTGCCCATTTTCTAGTATATCGATTATTAAAAATATAATAAGATATAATAATTTTATATACATAATCTACTACTTATTACTATGTATTTGTTTTATAGATATATAATATTTATATATAATAGTATGTTTGACATAGTGTTTTACTATACCATATATGAACTACTAGTGCAAGGCCTAGAATTAAAAAGTAAGCTTTGCTCACTTAACAGTTATCTAATACTCCAGTTTTATTTTTATTAGTTTTTTTAGTGAGAGTGAGCTTCACTCACTCAACAGTTATCTGATACTCTAGTTTATTTTTATTGGTTTCTTTATTGACAGTAAGCTTTACTCACTCAATAATTATTTGATATTCTAGTTTATTTTTATTTGTTTCTTTACTAACAGTGAGCTTCATTTACTTAACAGTCATCTAATACTCTAGTTTTATTTTTATTGGTTTTTTTACTAACAATAAGCTTGCTCACTTAACAGTTATCTGTTATTTCAGTTTTATTTTTATTGGTTTCTTTAGTAAGAATAAGCATCACTTACTTAACAGTTATCTAATACTCTAGTTTATTTTTATTGGTTTCTTTAGTAAGAAGAGCTTTACTCACTTAATAGTCATCTGATACTCTAGTTTATTTTTATTAGTTTCTTTATTGACAGTGAACTTTACTTACTCAACAGTCATCTAATAATTTAATTTTATTTTTATTAGTTTTTTTACTAACAATAAGCTTTGTTTACTCAATAGTCATCTGATACTCCAGTTTTATTTTTATTAGTTTTTTTACTAAAAGTAAGTTTCATTCACTTAATAGTCATTTGATACTTCAGTTTTATTTTTATTGGTTTCTTTAGTAAGAGTGAGCTTTACTCATTCAATAGTCATCTGATACTCTAGTTTTATTTTTATTAGTTTTTTTATAAATTACAAATTCATAATACATTATTTTTTATTCAAAGAATGCTTAATTATTAAAAAATATTTTTTTTAAATAAATATGCAAACTCATTCAAAAACTAATCCTTCTGTATATAATACAAAAAAACAATTTAAATTTATATTGAACTTTTATGTTTTAAGAACAAAAAAGCCTCCATTATAAAAAACAAAACAACCAAATATCAAAAAAACAAAACAGGCAATAAAAACTAATTTGAAAATTAAAAAGAAATCAAAAGTAGTTTCTTTATCTGAAGAAATTATTATAAAAAATAAGAAATACAAAATAGAAGACTTATGCGATGTGATTTATAATAATGATAGAAATTGTTTTTGTTATTCTTGTTCTAAAAAATATAAAGCATTTTTAGAAAAAATTGAACAATACAAAGAAGAATTAACTAAAGAAATTGAAGTATCAATTTTTGAAAAGATGTTGCAAGATAATAATAAAATGATTACAAAGAATAGCTTTAATATAAAATTGTATCAGAGTATGATTAGAGATATTTTTTCTAGGAAACAAAAAAGCAAAATCTAAGACTAGATGCAAGAATATATAAATGATTCTGATAAATTAGATAAAAAATTTTTAAAAATGAAACCTATGTATATTTTTTTTACCAAATTTAAGAAACTTGTATTTTTGGTAGTAATGACCTCTAGGGTTGATAGCATAGCAGTTATGCTCCGAGGTTACAAATCACAAGGTTGCTGGTTCAAATCCTAGTAACAGCAATTGCAAAAATGCATTTCTAAAATAGGGAACTGCAACACCATGGCACCAGGAACCCAGGATGTCATCAGACAGACTTATTTTTAGAAAAGGTAAGTGACTTGCAATTGATAAGCCACCTAGTGATAAATATGAGTTAGAATCTGATTTGGAATAACTAAAGTCATGAGACATAATGTAAGGCTAAAAGTTTGACAATGAGAGATACTACATGAACTCATGATAATAGCTAGTTCTTAATAGAGCTTGGTGAAGACTTCTAATACTAGCAGAGATCAGTACAATGATCACTTCTGGAAAGTTTAAAGTAAGGACTAGGGGAGGTCGAGGTTCAGATCCAGGAGTATATTAAGAACATTAGTTTGAAAAATGCAAGGACTACTGAAAGATTTTAGCAAGACTAGTCAAAAAGTAAAAAAAAAATATTTTTGGTAGAATATGAGTTTGATATTATACCAGAGAATATAGATAAGGTTTGGAACCCAGTATCGATTTTTGTTTATAAAAATAATCTATACAAACAGGTCGTACAAAACTCTGGATATCTAGTAACAAAGAAATTTAATTCAATTAAGTTTTTTTTTAGTATAGTTTTAGAAATTGCAAGTTTGTATAACAAGAGTATTATATAGTTTATAGCAAAATATATATATCTGTTTATTAATAAATTATTTTATTATATTTGATTAAAATTTACATTTTCATCTTTTCAACTTAATGTTATTTTTTATGTTTATTTAAGATGTGTTTTATTTTAAACTGATGTTGATTAAATTGTCTCTATTAAATAAACTATCAATTTTAGTTTATATAAGACAATACAGTTCATCTTTTAATTATTATAAGATGAGTCAGTTAACAGATGCTCAACAAGATTTATACTCAGATATAATTTTTCATATTAAAAGTATTTAAACTTTTACTTTATCAATCATAAAACTTAATAATGATCAAGTTACTATACTGTTACAAATTCAAAAGCATCAACTTATGTTAAATTAATTGTTAAATAACAAAATGGTTAATCTTTTTAAAGTATTTGAAGAGATGAATTAGTTAATTTATTCAAAGAATTTTAAGAAAAAATATTATTTTTACAAAAGATTATTTATTATTTATCTAATAATATTATTATTAAGTTTTATTTTCTTTTTCTTTTATTTGAAAAAAGAGCATGATAAAAACTTGTAGAACTAAAAAATAGTTTAACTGAATTACATAACAAAGCTCTTAATATGATTATGAAAGATGTTAATAAGTTTCATATAAAATCATACTTTATATTTTAAATATTCTTTATTTGTAATTTGTTTTTTTTGTATTTTATAAAACATGTTTTATTTCTATTAAAGTTAATTCTTGATAAACTATAAAAATCAGAATTATCTGTATTACTTTTATGTGCATATCTTCTAATTATAAAAAAAAATAATGGTGAAGCAAAAAAATTCTAAGATTTTTTTTTTAAATTTAAACAATGAAATACAATACTTTAACTTCTCAAAATAGCTACAAAGATTGTTTTATGCTAGACATATGTGATTGTTATAAATGTATTGAATAGATGGCACCTCTTTGCTAATGTTGTTTTGAATATTATTATAATGTAAAAACTTTTCCTAAATATAAAAAATATTGTAATATTTATGTTCTTTCAAATAAAAACACTCTAGTTTTCATTCTTGGTAACCAACAAACAAAGATAACAACAACTATAAAAAATATTAAAAATTATCCTAATTTGATATTTATATTTATACTTAAAGATGATAACAAAATAATATTAAATAATGAGCATGTCTTTAAAGTTCTACTTGATTCAAGATTTTCAAAAGAAATTGAACAAGCTCTTCAAGATTATAAAGTAATAGTAGAAAGAGATAATAAATCTCTTGAAGAAGAGTTGAAGTTTTTTACTAGTGATAATAAAGTTGAACTTTTATTTAATTTAGAAGATGTCTGTCTTTGTAAAAATAGAAAATTTAAAAAAAACAGTAAATACAAGCAATGTTATGAATAAATTTTAATTAAAAATGCATCATTGTGTGAAAAATGTAAAGTAAATAAAGTTGGTTAAGATAGGACTCGAAAATGTTATTTTAAATTCTGCATCAATTGTAAGAAACAGAAATTTTGTAAATTGTACAAGAAAATAAGACAGATTGGAATAATAAAAAAAAGAAGTATTATGATATTTGTAATCTGTATTATGAGTTTAAGAAAAAAAAGCTTCTTTATAACTCAAATAAGAAAATTATTTGTATAGAATATAGTGCTAGATAGAATCAAATAATAGAACATATGAAAGATTAGCATATTAATTAGCTTTCTTTATTTTTTTGTATCATTATATTTTTATTTAAATAAATAATTGTAATTTTTTTTGTTATTTAATTTCTGAATCAAGCATTATCTCTATTATTAAATAATATATAATAAGCATATTTAGTTTTAAACTAAATGAGTCATCAGACTTTATTAGTACTGAAGAAGTTAAGTTATTAAACTTAATATATAAAAGTACAGAAAATTTGAAAGTGTATTTAACAAAAGTAATAGTAATGCTATTAAGTCTGTTTTATTTAGTATTATCAAAACATATAAAACACTTAGAGGTTCAGTTACTACACTTGCCATTGCAGCTAATTATTTAAGATACTTCAGCTATTCTGCAAATTATGAAAACTTGAAAATCTTTCTTAATAGAAAGTACTAAAAAGGTGTTTATATTGCTGAAGGATTTGGTACTTCAATGAATATTCCTGAGACAAAGACCTTATTTAAAAAAGTTGCTAAAAGTGATGTTAAGAATAATCATTACAGATTTGAAGCATAGTTTTAATACATAATACTTTTTGAAAACTATAATAAAAATATGTTCAAGAAATTTATTGATTACTTGAAGTCAAATTATTCTGATCACTCTCCCCTGCAGATCTCTCGACCGAAATTTACAGGAAGCAAAGAACACAAATAACACTGAAACACTCAAGCAAACAGCATTTAGAACACTAAAGAAAAAGACAGAAAACTATAGGAACACAATCAACCAAGTTGAAAACAAGAA
>CAJVQA010010360.1:0-11439 GCA_910591915.1 Cetraspora pellucida | reverse complement strand
CTGGGATATACAAATCCAACACTATATCTCAAACTTTTTACTTCATATTAATGACCCTAACCTTATGGGCACAAGTATCCACATTAGACTTCAACAATTACAAAATAATTTATAGTCAACAACAAATATCCTATGTCATAACAATCCAATAATAGATGGACCAAACAAACATACCACTATCTTTAAAATTATACAACTACTTAATAAACTTCAACTAACTATTTAGATGCATTCTAGCAACTTCAGACCCTTCATACTTTCACATCCATATACATCTATTAAAAAACTATTACATTAACACAAATTATATCCCCAATTCAAAAAACAATTGTGTATAAAACAAATTATATATCTAAAACAACTAACCTCAAGTAATAACTAAGTACTACTAGACTAGCAACATATTTCCTCATGAATATAACAAATTCCTAAAGGTCACAAACCATTATGGTTCCTAACTCTAGAAAACAAACTACTGTCTTCCAACAAACAAAAAAAATTAACCCCCAACTTTTACAGTTATCAAATATAAATACACTATCCTTTACAACTAGATATTACAAAATCAAACCAAAACCCTGTCTAATAATATACAACCAAACTGATATAATTATTGAAAAAGCCAGAAGACATAATCAATTAGATAACTCTATCTCTATTACATACTGGACAATCCAATTTGACACTTCATAAACAGCATTATATCCTCATCCAGACTACATTTGCAAACAATGTATTGGATACTCTTGAACTCTAAATGTATACAAAATAAATGTAGATTCGATATTACAGTTAGCCTTGCAACCAAATTTTTGAAAAGAACTGTCTATACAAACTCATCAAAAAAACTCAACCTACATTCTAACCTACTGGACCTACTTTACTTAATTGCATTAAGACACCCTATTACAATACCAACACCTCTTACAATTACAATTCAGAATAACCCAATACTTAAATTATTTAATAACAACTATTCTATACAAACATTGCAACAAATTGTATAACAAATACTAATTACTTACAACTAACCTTCTATACTGATAGATCAGTAATACATATTACATTTAAATAATATAAAATGGGCATTGGTTGGATCCAAGTTCAAAATAATATAACTATACAAAGCTATTTAGCAGAAATTAAGCTTTGGCCTTCCTCATACAAAGCTGAACTTAACACTATTTTATCAGCAATTAGCACCTGTCCTAGATCTAGTCAGGTCACAATATTCACAGATTCCTAATTAATAATATTCAAGTATAACAAACTTTTGAAATTATCACCAATATCAAACAAATGATATTTCTACAACTATTGGCCAATATGGCATATTTTACTAAATCTAACTAAAAATTACCAAATCAATGTCAACTTTCAAAAAGTAGTTGCACATAACAACAACATCTTTAACAACATAGCAGATGAACTAGCAAAAAACTGAAATTATTTACATATACTAGAATTCATACATAACAATATATACAATCTATTATACTATCTATAATACAACAATCTCCTATTTGAACAACCAACTAGAAGATCTATCAAAAACATTTGCAATGCCCAAAACATTGCAATGTAGTCATCATAACATCACATAGAAAACATTATACCAATAGCTACACAAATTAACTGGAATGCAACATAGTCTTATCTCAACAACAATAACAAAATATTATCACTATATACAAACTTCAAACTTTGTCATAACAAAGCCTTTAAAATCAAAATAATGCTAAATATATTACCAACACTATCTCATCTTCACTTACTATACCCATCAACATTTATTAACACTAACTGAATTTCTTGTAATGCACATGAAGGACCATGGCACTGGTTAAATTGTTCTGACACACCAAATCTAAGCCATACTATTAACAATACTATACAACAATTTTTTAATTTCAGCAGATTAGAAATCACAACTATGGAACTACAAGAACTACATAGCAAACTGTTCAGTCACCAATGTTTAACTTCTAATAACTATACTTCAAATAGCACAAATATCTATACAACTTTACAAGAATATATTCCTCAGTTACTCATTCAAACAATCTGAGAATATACAAACTCTAACCAAATTGCACTAATATTACTACCAAATTTTTAACAAAACTATCAGATGAGATATATAACCAAATATGGAAACCATACTGCACAAAACTAGCCAATTGGAAACATCAACACAATATACTGACTTGACCTTTACATATACAAACAAATACATGTAATAATTCAAACAATACAAGAAGCACACACTACCCAAGGTCACTATATACTTACAACTATATTTGCAGTTTAGCAGACCAACAACATATAGGAGATGAACACAATATTTGCCTACTGACAGAAATAGCAGAAAAGAAAACATCCATTTAGATATCTAAATGGATCAAATATAGTACCCCAACTAACAATATAATTAACTATCAAATTAGCAATTCTTTAACTAACAAAACCTAAGTGAGATTTAACTACTCTAGTAGGTTTAGGTTGCAGATAAATTAGATTAAACTAGGTAGTCTTAGTACATCTATAATCTGAGTCTCATTCTTGTAAACAATTTGTAAACTTGACTTTTGGTCAAAGAAACTCCTTGTGAATTCTTAATACAAATTATAATAAAGATAAAGGCAAAACCTCATCTTAAAAAAAAAAAAATAAAAAAAAAATAAATAGAACAATAAATAAAAATCTCAAAAGAAAATTAATTAATAAATAGAATATAGTCAAGGTTATAAGAATTTTTAGTTAAGAATATTAAAAAATAATATTTAATAACTATAGGCAAATTAGTTAGTAAGGCTATTAAATAGATCATCTTAGTATATAGTAACTTTATAAAAAATAAATCAAATATTAAAGAATTAATAAAGTTAATAAAAGTTTGTCTAATAAAAAATATAAAATATAGATATAAAAAAGAGTAGATACTAACTAATAAATATTATAATATTTAGAAATATGTAACAAAGTAGTAACTAGAAGCAGTAATAATTGCTAAAAAAATAGCAAGAATTTTAATTTTAAAAAAGTATAATTAAAGTTTAATTTGTGTCTAAAATAAGTAAATAGTTAAAGAATTATTAACTTAAATTTATTCTATAGCTATAGACTATTAGAAAATACTAAAATCAATAATAGAACTATAAGTATAGAATAAAATTGATGATAGATTATGATTAAAATTAGCAATAATCTAAAAACTATTAGAAAGTTAATATGATTTAAAGATTAGAAGCAGTTGTGTTAAGTTAATTATTAGTAAAAAAAAAATAATATATATAGAGAATATTAGATAGTAACAAAATATACAATAATAAAAAAGTTGTATAAAAATTAAAAGTTTTATCAGAATTGATATAACAAAGTAGTTTAGTAATCAGATTAATAAAAATAAAAATAGTATACTTATTAACAATTGTATTAAAGTTAAAATAACATTTTGTATATAATATAATAATAGAAAAAGAAGTAAAATAAAGATTAGAAAACTAAAACTAGAATGAGCAATATTAGTGTATAATAAAAGTAAAATCAATAAGAGTATTATATCTTTTGGTTTTGATAATAATTATTTGATTATTAAAAATAAAAGTACTAAAATTTGATATTAGAAATGAAGTAAATAAAAGTAGTTTAAAGAATGTAAATTGAAATAGTTATATAGAATATATTAATAGATATAACTTGTAGTAATGGTTTTAAGAATAATAAACTATTAAGATATAATACCTTTAGATAGGTTATTAATTTTAAATAAAATATATTGTCAATATAATAAATATAAATTGTCATAAATAGTAAGCTAATTAAGAAAAAGAAATTTATAATTGCTAATTGCTATAATTATGTTATAACCAATCTTAAACTTACAAACTCTTATATAATTAAAAATGGCATTGACCAAGAAGGAACAATTACATTACTTTTTTGAAGAATTTACTATAATTCTCTTATTAGTAAAATTGCCAACTATTTTCATAAATACACTCTATATATCTTATGAAAAACTAATCTTTCTTCACTCTAACAACAAAACTTACAAACCTCTATATATGTACTGGTATATATGAATGATACTCTCTGAATAGTACAGCCCCAAAAATAAACTTAAATCAATTACTAAAATAGCATTATCTTTTTATTATATAGTAGATATACAAATTAATTTAGCCAAATCTATTTTGGTTTTTAATACATCATCTACTACTAAACTTTTCTTTTTTGATTCATTAATTAAAACTATTTTAGCTAACTAACTATTCACATTTCTAAGCTGCTGGTTTATACTTAATAGATATATGTTTAAATGAAGCAATCCAACTAATCAATATTACTAATACTAAAAAAATTATTAGAAAACAAATATCATATATTATTAATACAGTAATTATACCAACTATTGAATATAGATTACATAACACTATTCTTTCATACTCCATATGCAACCATATATTAGCCAAATATCTTACTATAGCTAAATATAAATTCAACTTATTCAGATCCTTTTCTAATAACTCTATACTCAATTCATATTTATACAATATCTGTAATATTTGGAACATTTAACTACAACATTATATTACTAATTTTTAACAATAAATCAATAATCTTAACATTCTTGATACAATAACTAAAATTAGACTACAACAACTTCAAAATAATTTCTAATCAATATAATTAACTCATTATCAATAGATACAATAAACTTACTTTTAATTTTAAAATTATTCAATTGTTTTAACATCTCAATATTATAATTTCTGCTTATCACAATATTTTATAACCAAATATTATACATAATGCATGCTAACCAATCAAATCTATACTTATACAACAACCAAAATATATTATCTTTAAAAAACAATTAAGAAAACTTAATATTTTATACTTAGAGCAACTATATATTGCTAATAATAGCATCTTATTTAAATAGCAACATCTTTTACCAAAACTACATTAACTAATAAAAGAAAAACAACCTTTGTAATTTATTTTTCTTGTAAATAAAATTATATCAAATAAATATTACAAAACTATTTTACCTCATTTTCAATCATCAGGTACCAACCTTTTTGTATACAATACATATCCTATCACTAAAAACAAAAACCTTGGCTTCTTAGTTATTATTTCAATAATAAAGAAATTATTATTAATAAAATTTGCAAATATATTTCTGTTTTAATTCATTCTTAATTACATATTAAAAATCTAATATTAATTTAAATTATGATCAATATTAACTACTTCCACTTATTGAATATAAACTATATACAAAATGTCATCTTAATTCAAATAGAATTAGTCAAATATATACTATTAATACATCTGCTATTATCTCTTCAACATTTTTAGCTAAAAAAATCCCCAATAATCTTAAACTTAATGCTAATTATATTAATCTTATATACTTAACAACTTTAAACATCCTCTATATATATCTCTTATATCTTTTAATATTATCATTATATACAACTCTAACATTTTAGAAATTTTTAAACCAAACAATTGCTTTATAAGTTTCAAGACATATACTTATCTAACTTCATAAATAATAACTTTATCTTTTATACTGATAGTTTTGTTATTGTTATTGTATTAGAACAATATTCTATAGATATTAAATGAGTTTAAATTAATGAATAAAATTAAATTATCTATAAATTTTCAGCTTAAATCCATTTATAACTATTATTTTATAAAGCTAAATTAGTTTTAATTTTATTTGTAATATCTACTGTACTCTACAATTCATCTATTAATATCTATACAGACTTACAATCTATTATTTCAAAATTTTATACATTATCAAACTAATTACAAAATTCCAACAAGTTATTCAAATTTAGTATATAGTCTTTATAGCATACTTTATTTAATATTATAAAATTCTTTAATTTTTAAATTATCTTTTACAAAGTTCAAGTTCATACTAATAATTTTTTCAATAATCTTGTAAACTCCTTAGCAAAACAGTATATACTCCTTCAACCTCTTATCATTAATTACATTAATATTTATAATTCTTATTATATTCTTCAATAAAAACAAAATTTATCAAACTACTAATTAGATATTTTATCAAAAATATTTGCAAAACATACATATTGGCAATATGGTTTTCACAAAAAAGAAACAGTAAATGGACTCATCTAAACCATCTCATAGACTGAATCTCCTTTTTGTTTTATCTTAATCATAACCAAAAATCTGCACTAATTTTAAACTTAATCAACTTAAAGCTTTTAAATCTAAATTCTTACTAAATAAACTACTTATTCAATTTTTTCATTATAACAAATATCTCTTTATTTTTACCAATACTAATTGCTTTAAGTTCAATCTTTCTAATTCATCTACACACTAGTATATATGCTCTAATACACATAAAATTCTCTTTAATATTATCTATATATCTGTTAACCAAATTTTCTCTAAGACTAAAATGAACCTATTACTTTCTCAATTTCAAAAATTAGATTCTAATATATGTCATCACCTATGCTTTAATTACATACTATTTTAACACAAACTATATTTTAGAGACATTCTATTTAAAAGACTTATATTTAAGTCATTTATTGAAGTTATTTGTAACTTTAATATATCTTTATAATTAGTTTTATAATTAATAATTCAAATACTTTTATATATAATGAACAAATTTATAAACTAATTTGAAAACTATACAGTATTAAATTCTCTAATTAGAAAAAATATAACCAAATCCTACTTAGATATTAAAATAATATTAATAATACTGATACATAACTTTAAAATTATAGAGCCTTTAAACAATATTTCTAAGCCTATATATACAATTATAGAGCCTTCAAATAACATCACCAAGTCTATATATACTTATGCCTATATGGCATTGCAGACCAACTTTATTTACAATCTAATATATGTTCACCAATTGATCAAACAATTAGAAAACTTAATATCTAATCAATTCCTAGATTAAATATAATATTTTCTTTTACTATATACTAACACTTCAATTTAGATAGGTCTTGTTCATCATAATTAGTTTAAGTTGTAAATAAACTAGTCTGAGCTCTTATTCTTGTATATAATTTTTATTTTATTACAAACAACCTTAGTTTATTTCAATACTTTTATACTAAAATATATTATTAAAGTTATTAATAAAGATATGAGCAAGATCTCATCATAATACAAAAAAAAAATTATTACTATATATAATATTTATTAGCAATAGAATAAACTTTATTGTAATAATTTATATATATAAAATTTCTATAAAAAACTATTTTCTAACTCTTCAAAAAAATTAAATGTTTCTATATACTTCAATAGAAAATGTCTTTATATATTTTATAATTAATAAACTAAATACAATATTTAATATCTTTATATACTATTTATTATTGCCTCTGTCTTAAAATCCCAAATTACTCTGTATAATGTTAAGTCTTATTGTAGACTTTGTATAGAATCTATCAAGTTATAGTTGTCATACTATAGTTGAACAGTTTCTGTTATCACTGTGATTAAATGAAAAACTACAGATTAACACTTGGTAATAAACAAAAAAGATATATGCTGAAGAATAAACAAAAACCTATATTTAAAAAACAAATTAGTTTATTTTTGGTCTAAAAAATTAGAAAAATAACCCAAATGTTCTAATAATAAAATGGTTCATTTTAAACTTAATAATCAGTATGATATTATAATATTAGAAATATAAATTTTAAAATTAGAAAGATACAATCCCTTATCAACAATAGAAAAAAAAATCACAATGTCTAACACAACAGGGTATCCAAATAAAATTTGCTAATTTGGCTACATGTCAATTAGGAATGGAAAAGTCAGGAATGTTTGGTTTGGTTTAATATGCTTTATAATATATGCAGTAGCTGCATATATTAAACCTATCCAAACCAATTCGAGCTTCCCATCTCTAGTATATGAACTATGGTACACATAAATAAATAAGAAATGGGATGATACGCATATCCAGAATCAATACTGCAAAAACATTTGAGAAGTACGTCTAAGAAAAGAAATTACAGTTTTATCAAAATGCACAGTATTAGAAACAGATGTTGATGTATTATAATTATTTGTAATGTTGTACAATTTAATAAATAAAATACGACTATGTCATCCTTACCAGGGAGATTCTAAAAAAAAAAATTTTATCAAACAGAAAAATAAAAGTTAATATTAAATTATAACAATCGTTGTAATATTACATCATCTATATTTTATTTATCTTATACAATCCAACCTAGGCACAATTTTCTAATGCTTAAAATATTACACTAGTATTATGACTAATTTATAACATTTTAAATAGCATAAATGGTGATATTATTGAATTTGCCCAAGTATCATTCTTTCTGTGAACTGCTAACAATTTTAATGACATTCAGTTGCTATGAAAAATAAAAATAAAAACTTCAGCCAGTGCTTGAGCAGTTTTTATAGGATATAAGTTTTGAAATGTAAGTGAAAATTTTGCGAATACAAATGTCAGTAACGAAAATCCATCATGGGATTATGAAAATATTTGAAAATACATTAGTAGCTATAAGTTTATAAACCAGCGCAAAAAAGAAAGAGTATTTTTGACAAAAAGTTATAATAGAATATAAGTATAGCAAATTTTTTTTTACTATATAAAATTTTACTTGAAGTAAAAAATTAATCTCATTGACATGACGTTTTGATCAATTAAAATACCTTCCGCCAATTAAACTTCAATACTATCCTTTAAACCGTCAATTTAATTCAGATATACTTCGATATAAACTACAATCCAATATAATTTGTAGGCAAATTTGTTTTCAAAGGGATGAAATTATCAATAATTAGTAATTTCAGCTATTTTTATATTCTTATTACTTCATACTCGTATTACAGCTAATTTTTTTACATGTATGTTTTTATATAGTTATATATTTTTTAGGATTCGGTTAAAATTTAATGCTATGTTTTTTAATAAAAGAGTATATGTGGATTTTAGAGTCAAATAAATATCCCTAATTTATAGAAATTAAAACAGAGCGACGGACCGCTTCCCTGTGTAATTTTTAGTTTATAACCTAAACATCTCTCCTTCCCATTAATATTGCGTTACATAAGTAGCATTTATACTGCATGCAAATTATTAAAATCTTTTAACGATTGGATTATTAAATTTTATAGTACAACCAATATAATTATGAAAAATATTCAAGGACAGTACAGTGTTTTTGCGAAGTGCATCTGCTAATGCTTTTCCACCTTTTGATCCAAGATAATTAGACTGAAGACCCAAATAAGTCAGCGTAGTGTTTTTGCAAAGTGCATCTGCTAATACTTTTCCTTCATTAAACCCGAGTTTATTCATGCCAAGATTCAAATAAGTCAGTGTGGTATTCTTACTAAGTGCATCTGATATATTATTGTTCCGGAGTAACCCTCCGACATCGATACTACGAAGGTCAATCCTTGATATTTTGGCACCGGATCCAAGATTATTACACCCAAGATTCAAAGAAGTTAGTGTGGTGTTCTTGCAAAGTGAATCTGCTAGTGCTTTTCCTCCTTCTGATTCAAGGTTATTATATTCAAGATCCAAAGTAGTCAGCATAGTGTTCTTACAAAGTGAATCTGCTAATATTATACCTTCTTTTGATCCAAGATTATTATCACTAAGGTTCAAAGAAGTTAGCGTGGTGTTTTTGCAAAGTGCATCTGCTACTGCTATTCCACCTTCTGATCTAAGTTTATTGTGTCCAAGATTCAAAGAAGTCAGCGTGGCGTTCCTACAAAGTGCAACTGCTAATGCTTTTCCTCCTTCTGATTCAAGTTTATTATAGCTAAGATTCAATGAAGTCAGCGTAGTATTATTGCAAAGCGCAATTGCTAATACTTTTCCGCCTTTTAACCCAAGATTATTGTCGCTAAGGTTTAAAGAAGTTAATGTGGTGTTCTTGCAAAGTACATCTGCTAATGATTTTCCTCCTTCCGATCCAAGATCATTATTGCTAATATCCAAAGAAGTTAATGAGGTATTCTTACAAAGTACATCGGCTAATGCTTTTCCATCGTCTAATCCAAGATTATTACCACCAAGATTCAAAGAAGTTAGCATGGTGTTCCTGCAAATTGCATTGGCTAAAGCTTTTTCTCCTCCAAATCCAAGCTCATTATAGCTTAGATCTAAGGAAGTTAGAGTGGCGTTCTTACAAAGCACATCTGCTAATGCATTTCTTTCTTCTGGCCTAAGGTTATTATGCTGAAGATTCAAGGAATAAAGCGTGTTATTCTTGCAAAGTGCACCTGCCAATACTGTTTTATTAATAGTATTGTCGAATCTTAGATATTTAAGATTTTTACTTGTTCGTAGAAACATCGCAACTAAAGAAATTTTAATAGCATTTGCAGGTTCGTCGCTTCCCAGATAAACTAAATGTCCTTCATATATAAGCCAACCTTTGATTCCAAAATCCAAACGATAACCAATAGATTTAGTATATCTTTCGTACTCGAATAATGGCCTTGAATAATTTGGAAATGTAATTTTAAACGGGACTAATAGAGCTTGCTCTTCAGCATTTAATGCTAAAAGATATATATTTACAAGTCTCATATCACTGATATAACTTGTAGGTTCACTCCATAATATCGGTATAATAATTCTACACCATTGACGGTTTACAAGAAGGCACGAAAATAAGGTTTTATAATTAATTCGAAAATTATCATCATTAGGTCGAAAATTATCAAATATTTCGATAAGACATTCATTTGGTAACGTTATTGTCTTGGAAGAACTATGATTAGTTCGAAAATTAAGTATTTTAATCAGGCACCTATTCAGTAACGTTATCATTTTGAAAAAACTATGAATTTAGTACGTATACTGTAATAGATCTGGCTTCTGGTATCATTATAAAATGCCGTGTAACAAAATTACGCAATCGATTTATTAGATCATATCTAAATTTACTAAACAAAAATTTCTTGCAAGATCTTAAGTACTGTACTGAAGTATGGTAGTTCTCACAAAAAAATCCCCTCCCCTCGAGATTTTTATCCAATTAGATCGAAAGATCAAGTGTAACGATATCTTTAAGGTTAGGATTAAGTCACGTTAGGGGGGGATTTTTTTGATTAATTTGTGGGAGATCTACAGGCGTTCAATACTGTAACCTATTCTAGCCTCAATCATAAACTGCAAGTGATGCAAACCCCAAAAGGAAAATTTTCTATGTAGATCACAAGATCAGGCGCATTCTTCGTGTAACGTAAAATCGAATGGTTAATAAAAACATCACAACAAATTTTACTAAGTATACGACATTCATTATCACAATTCTAACTCAGAGATGGGAAAATCGAGGTTTTTTTGAAACTACTGCGCAGCCTGCACAGCCTACACAACCTCAGTCCCTAGAGACT
>CAJVQA010010359.1:0-11440 GCA_910591915.1 Cetraspora pellucida | reverse complement strand
CAGCTAAATATTGGCAGTTTCTTGTAGTTTGATGTTTGCAGATGTTGTCTATCTAATATATTATCTACTGTGTGATTGAAATCTTTCAGTATAATTACTTCTGTATATCTTTTCTTGTTTGTCACTACTTCTACAATTTTTTGCTGAATTTTCTTATTAATTGACTTGTCATTTGGTAGAATATATACTGCTAGTACTACTAGTTCTAATTGTTTAAAGTATAATCTTACCTCTAGCATTTATTCACTAACTCTTTTAACTGCTCCTACATGCTTTTCCTACTTTTTGTCTATTAGAATTCCTATGCCTAAGCCCTTTTTTTTATCTATTTCTGCACTAGTCCAGTATCTTTTATACTGTATGTTATAACTATACAGTAAAAATTTTTCCTCTTTTTTTGTAATGTTTGTTTCCATAATTTCTACTATTGTGAACTCTTTTCTTTCTGCCCATTCTAGAAGGTTTTCTACTTTTTATCCTTTTGTTTTCAGTCCATTGATGTTATGACATGCAATTTTTAATTTCTTTTTTTCTAGTTTCCATTTTTCTTTGAGGCATTTATGCTTTGTTTTCATGTTTTTCATCTTCTCTTTTTTTTTTTTCCTGTTTTTTCATTATAGCCAAGAGATGCATCTGTATTTCTTTCTTCGAAAATTCTTCTTTCACTGTACAAAAACTCTCTGATCTCCTAATCTATGCTCATTAATTCAACTGTGGCACCATTAGGAGTGGTTAGAAAGGTCTTCTTCTATCTTTTTTTTTGTTTTGTTTTGTTGTGCTTCAAGTCTCTCTAGTCTTTCGAGAATTTTTTCCAAGAGGTCTTGGTTTCGTGTTTGAGAGTCTTCTTTTGTTGTTATATGTATGTGATGCTTCTTTTTATTTTTATTGAGACCTTCTGTGTCTTCTTCCTCTCAGTTATTCTTGTTTTTATGCACTTCTGCATCCAAGCCTATATTTATATCATGTGTAGTTGTACATTTCTCATAAAATTCTTCTTCTTCTTTACTTTGTTTTCTCTTTTTTATTTTACCTTGCCAGAACAACAAGTAGTTGTTAAACCTTATTGGCTTAGTTTGTGCTGTCTTCATCTCCTTCTTCGATGCAAAAGTAATTATTGCAGATCTTCTTTGATTTTCATTTCTGTTTATTAGTATGTATACTAACTTAGCATCTTTCTTTCTTAGGCATCGTAGTAGCAGCACTTCAGATGCATTTCCTGGAAGCTCTAGCAATTTGGATGTGTATAGACTGTGCTGGTCTCATAGGCTGTAATCTTCATTGCCTTTGAACACTCTCACTAGCTTGTGCGTGCCAATTGGCAAGGCCCATGGAATATTTTCTTCTTCTAGATTTTCCACATGTACTATTGCTAGTGCTTTATATTTGGATCTCTTGATTTATTCTATCTTAGCATCTTTGATGTTTCTGCATATGTGTTCTACCTTTTCTATATTGATATTTGCTGGCAGATTCCAGATCATTAGATAGTTTTCTGTCTTCCAATTCTCTTCTGTTTTAAAGCTTTTTGTAATCATAACTTTTAATTTTGCTTGGCTTGTGTTTTTGTATTCTTCTTTCTTTCTTTTACTGTTTTTGGCATTTAATTCTTCTGTTTTATTATCCTTCTTTGTTTCAATTTGTCTTGTACTTCCTTCTTTTCTTTTTTTAGTATTATGCTCCTCTTGCTGTTCTGTTTTTTGAGTTTTGTTTTTGGCTTTTTTTGGTATAAGTTTAAGCTATTCTCCTTCTTTTCTCTTGATTCTGTCCATTGCTGCATCTCTACTATGCTCATAGTCAAAGTTTACTTCTATTCAATTATTTCTGTTCTTGAACACCTCTTTAACTGTTTTAATATGATGATTTTTTCCTAGAATCCACTGGACATACTTTATTCTTTCTTCTTTAGATTCTCCTGCCAAGGTATATGTTGGCATATTTGCTTTAAAGGACTTATTTTTATTGCATATTCGATTATCTGGAGACCACCGACTGTGTTCAATTGACCCTGTTGAAAACATTGTTTCATCTTCTTCACTATTTATTTCTTCTTCTTGTTCTATTATTTCTATATCCATGGTTTTTATATTTGTTTCTTTGGTTTTTGTTGATGTTTCTTCTTTAAATTTCCAATTACTTATGACTTGACTTGTTTGATGTTGTGGTGTAGTAATACTGAGCTCTTTCATTTGTATTTCTAGTGTTTCTAGTCCTTGTTCTAACTCTTTGAAGTTGTTTTCTTTTTCTTTGTTTTGCTCCCTATTGGTAAATTTTTTTGTTTCATTAGATTCAATTAATATCCTTATCTTATCCTTTCTGCTTTCTTCTTGATATGTTTTTTCTTCTTTTGTGTCATATTCAAAAAGGTTCAGGATGTAGCTTATTGTCCTTAGCTTTTCTGCCCACTTGTCGGTTATTCTTTTCTTAAGCCAGCTTATCTCTGCTATTCTCAAGGCTTCTAATACCTGGCCATAAACTAGCAAGTCTCATGGTGTAATGTGTTTTGGATCGTAGATTGCTAAATCTTTTGCGATGTGCTCTATATTACTTGGCCCTTTTGTTGGTGTTTTAAGAACTTGGTCTAATATTTTGCAATCTACATATCTGCAATTTCTGTCTCCTATATCTTTAATGTACTCTATAATATCTTTCTTGTATGTTTTGGCTATTGGCTATTTTAGTTTAGTTGTTGCTATGTCATGTGCTTATTCTGCTAAATAGCTTTTTAAAGCTAGTTTTATAAAGTTATTTAATTAGCAAAAATCTTATAAAAATTATAAAATTAAAGTTTAACAGTTATACTTTTATATAAGCATCTTTTATCTAAGTATATTATAAATATATTATCTATTATAAACTTTTTTTTTTAATTAAAACTTCTATCTTTAGAAAACAATATTTTTATTTAAGTTTTTATAGAACATGAGTGCTTTTAGAAACTTCTTTACATTAAAGATTACAACTAGTTATATATATACTTTTAGTGCTTAATTTAAGTAGTTTACTTATATTTTATTATACAGATTCTATACAAAATGTTATATTTGCAAGTCAATTACAAGTTTTGTTTATTTAAACTTTCTATATATACAATTTTTTTGTATTATAAAAACATTTTTAAAGCACTAATTATTTACATTTTCAATACTTATTAGTATTTTTAAAATTACTTTATTCTTGACAAAAGACTTACTAAAATTTATTAAAATTTTTTTTCCAGTATTATATTCCTTATTACAATAACATGCTATAATGCTAATATAAAAAACAAATATAAATTTAGTATTCTGAAAAGAAATCATATAACTAGAGTCAAATGAATTGACATGCTATTCATAGACCATTAGTCAAATCACTATTAAATTAGATAACATCAAATAAGATTTTTTTAAAAATTATTTATAATTTTTCATTTTATAACTTAATACTAATTAATTATTAGTAAAAAAAAATAATTTACTGCAAAATTTGTAACTCAGTTAAATATCAAATGAACTAATGCATCCTAATTGACTCAAAACTAATTAATTTAATATATGTAATCAGATAACTATGTAATTAAAAATTTTTTAATTTATATTATAAGTTATATATAAAAGAGTTTAAATTCCAGTTAGCTTATTAAATAAAAAAATATAAAAGACAGAGATTTTTTTCTCAAATCAATTTAGATTTTTGTCTTAATTAAATATTACTTAACTTAGCTTTAGATATTTAAGGAATAATAAAAAAATATTTCTTTACAAGTTATATTTTCTTGACTAATTTTTGATAAAGTTTTATCTGTATATCTTCGAAGATCTTTTTGTAAAATTTATAATTAAAATCAGCTCATCCTAGAAAATTTTTTATAATAAAATAATAAAAGTAGTTTTATAAAACTATATATTTTTTTATTAGAGAACCATTTTTTATTAATATTACAAAGACAATTATTTTAATAAAATTCTTCATAAAATATGATTTCTTATCAGATAACTTTTTTTTTAATTTTATAAAAAATGATTATATTAAATTTGATCATAATAATTAAATAAAACATGTTATATGATAATAATGAAGTTGATATAGATGATATTTAAGAGTTCACATATCAAATTTCAAATTAAATAGACCAATATTCATAAAATAAGCTTAATTTTTAATGAAGTTTCATCTATATATTTTTGCAAATCCTTTAATAAAAATTTGTAATGATTGAAATTGACTTATTCTTTAAAATTTTATTAATAAATTATAAAATTCATTATATAAAACATATTTTTTTTATTAGACAAACATTTTTTATTAATTATCTAAAGATAATTGTTATAATAAAATTCTTAGTAAAATATAATTTTTTATCTGATATCTTTTTATTTAATTTTTATAAAAAATAATTATATTAAATTTGATCATAATAATTAAATAAAACATATTATATAATGATGATAAAGTTAATGCAAATGACATTCAAGAATTCACATGTCAAATTTCAAGTTAAACAAATATATATTTATGAAATAAGCTCAATTTTTGATGAAGTTTTATTTATATATTTTTGAAGGTTCTTTGTAAAAATTTATAATATTAAAATCAACTTATTTTTGACAATTTTATTAATTAAATAATAAAAATAGTCTTATAAAACTATATCTTTTTTGTTAGATAAATATTTTTTATTAATGTTCTTAAAATGATTATTTTAATAAAATTTTTCATAAAACATAATTTCTTATCTAATAATATTTTTTAACTTTATATATATATTAAATAAATATATTTTCTAACTAGTATTTTAAATACCAGTTAGAATTTTTTATATATAAAATTTAAAAATATCAAAAAAAATCACTTTAACAACTAAATTTCATTGATTTAATTTTATATTTTATAAACAACTTAATACATTTTATGATCATATTTCTAAAATTTTTAATTTACCAGATTGTCTCTTTTAACTATTACAATTTTAATTTAAAATCAACTATAATGCTTCAGAAACTAATAGACAACATGCTCAAGAATTTGCAAAAATGAAAAAAAATATACAAATACATATTGGAATATATGATTCTAAAACAAAGAAAGATTCTGGTCTAAAGTTATTTTTTGAAGCAAATCTTTATTTTGAATTTGTAAATAATATAAATAAAGAATGTTTAACATATACTTCAAAAGATTATGACAGATATAAACTACCTAAATATAATTTTAATTCAAAAAAAGAAAAAAAATATAAATATAATTTTAAAGATCTATTAAATATTATAAATACTATAATAAAAATTACAAAAGACTATTTTTAAAAATTAGTACAGAACAATTAATTGCTAGTTTATTTCTGTTTAAATCTGAATATGTTAATAAAAATAATAATAAATATTATATTAATATATATAAAGATTTATAACAAGGAAAAGATGTTTACAAAACTCTTGTAGAACATGTTTCAAAATGTATTGAATAGTTAAATTTTTTTTATAAAATGACATTAATTGAAAAAGAATTAAAAAAATCAAAAATTAATTCTTTAAAAGATCTTAATTGCTATTAAGAGCTCTGTATAATCTACATCTAAGAAAATTATAGTATAGGCAAATCTAAACTTTGTACTAATATTTTTCTTAAAATATATAAAAAAGATAATGTAAAGCAATGAAAAGAATATAATAATAAAATTATTGATTATGATCAAGATATTGCAATTTTGATAAATGATTTTTATAAGTATTTAAGTTAGACAAATTTATTAAAGTTAACTGATCTAAAGTATTGTAGAGTAGATATAAAATATAATAAAATAAATATTGTTGCTATATATATTTATTTAACTAAAAATAGTTTTGTAGAAAAATTATATAAAAAATTACATTTGAATAATAGTTCAATAAAGATTGGTGCTTTTGAAAAAAGATTTTAATATATAATTAAATTTGAAAGTGAATTAATTCAAAATAAATTTGGTAATATAATAAGAATCTTTAAAAAAGATAACAAAAAAAATTTTAATAACAGAATATTTGATATTGAATTTAATCAAGATACCTCTTTAGAACAAATAAAAAAAGTTATATTAGATTTAGAATTTAAAGAACATATTTATCAAAATCCTTAAACAAAATTATTCTATTGGTATTATATTTGAAGCAATAATATTTTTGAAAATAAAACTATTAAAGATATTGATAACATAACTAATAGAATGATTACAAATATAAAAAATAAATCAGAATCTTCAAAATGAATTTTAGTTACAAGTAGTAAAAATTTAGTAACAATAGGCAAACAAATAGATAATCTAAATTATGATTTAGAACTAGTTCTTAAGATTCAGAAGATTCTGAATATACAAGAAAAAAAAAACAAAATAAATTAAATAATAAACATAAAAATGATAATCAGTTAAAAAAAACAGAAGTTGTTAAAAAGATTTAATTATAAATTTTTTAAATAACAATTGTATTTTTTATCAACATTTATTTATTAATATCAAATAAATATATTTTTTATTTTTATTTGATTTATAATATTTTTAAAAATCAAAATATCGATTTATGTTGATAATTAGAAGGAATTTAAATACAATGCATGAAAATAGATAAAAGACCTAATTAAAAACATGAATCAGAATGACAATTCATTTATTATTGCAAAACAACCAATTTATAAGCACATATGAGACTAGTGAAGCTAAAAAAAAGTCTGTCTAGTAAGAACAAAAAATATTTAATTATATCTATTTAATAAAAATATTATTTAAAAAATATAGCAAATCAGATCTTATTCAAATCTTCTAAATGTACAAATTACAAATAAAATTTTTACTATTCTGATATGTTTTATTTCAGTAATATTAATATAAGAAATTACAAAAAATGGTCTTAAAAACTTTGCATAAATAATTTTAATATAATTAAAAACAGCTAAAATCTAAAAAAAATTATAAAATCTAAAAAAATTCATAACATTTATCATGTATTGATATTGAATTGTAACTATAAACTAATATTATTAAATAAACTAAAAATTTAATTTGAAATAAAATTAACAAATTCTTCTAAGTTTTCTGCTTTGTAATAGTCTCATTCATCTTCAGTATCATATAAAACAATTTTTAAAACATCATTCAATTCTTTTAATTTATTGTTTTCTTCAATTAGTCAAGCATTATTTGTTTCAATATCTTGAATATTATTCCTTAAATTATTATTTTCTCTTATTAATTTGTTTTTTATTAGCAAGTAATGCAATATTTTATTGTTTTAAAATTTTATTTGTTGCTATTTTGTAGTAAATCAAAGTTATCTACATGTATTTATATTTTTTAATGTAATCAAATTTTTAATTATTTTTTTAATTTACTTTATTCCAAAAAACACTAAAATTTGTTTCTAAGATATGACAAAAATAAGATTTGATTAGAAACAATTTCAACTTATTAAAAATGTTTATTATCAAATTGAGGTATTTGTTATGTCAACAGAAACAAACTAAGAAAAAAAAAAAAAATTAGTTCTTCTAAAGAATAAAAAAAGTGCAAAGCATTATCTAAAATAAAAAAAGTAAGTAATATTAGCTAAGAATTTTTCAGGCTGGAACCTAAAAAATTGTCTACTTCTAATTAGTTTATGAACTAATTAGATTCTTTTTACAACAATTTTTATTGATAATATTTATATATACAAAGAATCAAACTTGATTTAGAGAAAACAAATAATAAACTAATTATATAAATTTATTTTATTTTTAAACTCCATTTTTTTAATAATTTATATTTTATAATTTTTAATTGCACTAATAAGGCATATCTACAAATTAACTTTATGTATTCTTTAAAATACAAATTCTTTTAAATGTAAATTAAGTTTTTCTTTAACTGTCTCTTTTCAAAATATCTATTTTTAAGTCTTGCCATGTTCCTTCAATGTGCTAATTATAAATTTGTTTTAGAGTTTGACTTTTGCTTAGTTTCTTATGGTTTACTTGCTTGTGTTTAAATTTATTTTTTCAAGTTCTGTATATGATTTTCAAGAATCTGTATATATAATTAAATTAGGCTTAACATGTGTTTTAATTAATCTTTGTAATATATTTTTATTATAATCTTTTATCATTTTAAAAAAACATTTTCTTAATCTTGTTCACTCAACAAATTCTAAAACTCAGTGATTTTTATTAGTTCTAAATTTTAATTTCTTGATCTCAACAATAACATTATTTTCACCTATTTTAGTATTTTCTTTTACTAAAATTTTTGCTATAATATTTCTAAATATTTTTATAAATCTATTATCATTGAAGAATTATGCTTAGTAAATTTTCTGATTATTGTATATCTTACTTTGATTAGCCAAAGGTATCTAGTAAGTAGAATCTCATTGCACTTCAATTTATGTTTATAAAAAATAATGTTTTTTAAAACTAATATTGTTTGTTTTATACAATTTGCACATTTAAAAATTTTTTGAATTGAAATAAAATATAACATTTTGTATTCACAGTATAAACATTCTGTTGGTTTTTTTAAAATTTCTGTTTCAAAGAAAATCTATATATTGCTTTTCATCAAACAAAATTTTGTTCAATTTGTAAAAGCTAAAAAACTTTATTTTTTTCATAAATTTATATTATTTTAATTAAATTCTCTTTAAATCAACAAGGTTTAAAATTTTTTATACTTTAACTTTTTTTAAAATATTTTTAAATTTTTTGTTCTTATTTATAAATTAAGAAATGTAAAAAAATAAAAATATTTGCATCTTATACAGGTATTTTTTTTTTTAGTATTACATCTCTTACTGCTAATAATATACTATAATGCTAATATAAAAAACAAATATATTTATTATATTTTCTATATAGCTAATCTAGTTTTATACAATACACTATAGTTATCTAACACTTGAAGTCACAAAGGTTATCTGTTTAACTACTATTATATATTTCTATTTTTGCAAAATTTATTAAAAACCTAGTACCTATCTTTCTAATATTTTTTTATCATCTCTTACTAATTATTATTTAGAACTAACAAACTTTAATCAAATTACCAATTTAGATGGTCTGATATAGTATACTTTTGTATTGTTATAAAATAAATTATTATTATTTTTATTATTATTATTTATTATTATTATTATTTCATTATTATTATTTATTATTAGTTATTTTATTATTGTATTATTATTACTAGTAGTTGCTAGAACTTTTTGGTTAATTAATAATTGCTTAGTCACTTAATTGCTTAATTGCTTAGTCATTTAGTTGCTTAGTTACCTAGTTACTTAATTGCTTAATAATTATTAGTTATTAGTTGCTAGAACCTTTCAGTCACTTAGTAATTACTTAGTTGTTTAGTTGTTTAGTTATTTAGTTACTTAATGCTTAGTTACTTAGTTATTTAGTTGCTTAGTCGCTTGGCTACTTAGCTGCTTAGCTCACAGATATATAAACCCTGCTAAATTTCCTAAGTGTGATTAAGCAACAAACACACCTTTTCTCTTTAATATTGTAAACACATCTTGAGATTCTTTAGAAACAGAAACCTAAGAACAGCCCTTCTTGTTATTACTTTAATAAACAGCTTTAGACTATAAACTGTATTGATACTCTCTTTTTAAAGTAATTCCTACAGGCAAGGTTTATTTTTCCTTAATAAAATAAAGTAAAGTTATTAGTATTGTATTATCTTTTTTGAACTGCCTCAGAGATGGGTATAGTTTCTTGACAATGTTTAACAGAAGCTATACTTCTCTCTTGGACATCACATATGCCTATAAAAGATTCTTTGTATCATGTCATTATTATAGTATAAAAATTAAAAAGGCTTTCACCTATAATATTTAGTGCCTTTTGGTGAAAAAGTTAAATTTTTAAAGAAAAACAAATTATCCTAGATGAGACATTTCTGAACATATTGAAAAAGTTATTTTGACAAAAGATCCAAACAAATATTAGTTATTCTAACAAGAGATCTAAATTAGTATTAGTTATTTTAGCAAAGTCTTGAATATAGAAATACTTTTTTTTTTATAGTTTATACTACTGCTAAACTCTATAATAAGAACATTTAAAGCCATCAACAAGCATATCTAACTAGATCTCATTTTGCAGTAAATATACTTTAAGCATAGCATTCAGATTTATCTTGTCTTTAGTGTACTTCTCTTAATGTACTAGCTCTCACTTAGATTTTAAATGATTTTAAACTTAGTACAGAACCAACTTTGCAGCTTAACATTATTTCTCCTAAACTCAGAACAATTTACCATCCTTACTATCCTATATTTAAACCAAATTACACTTTGCCTTTGCATTAAAGATATTATTTTTAGTTGTTGATATTAACAAGATATTGGTAATCCTAGAACAATAGTCTTAACTTTAGTTAGAAGATATACTAATTTTTTCCAACTTCTGACCTTATCTTTTGAATACCAAAATGCTTTTGACCTTCATTTCAACATTTATCTAAGTTTTAGTTTTGAAGAAGCAGAAGAATTTAGTCAACATCTTGAAAATCTAGGAAGTTCTATTTTATTACTTACTACTAATATTACTTTTACTAATAATATTTTCTTCTTATGCAACTCAGAAGATAGCTTAGCTCCTTATAGTTGGATGTCTCAGATGTGTTTAATGTTGTAAATTTAAGGATGTAAAAGAGTACTAGAAGGTATTGTACAGCAGAGTTTGGCCTTAAGTTTAACAAGGCCAATATATTAAGTAAGAAGTTTATTGCAGATAGGTTGACTAACTACAATGTTTTGAAGATGATATTCAAAAATAAGAATAATAACTGTATTAATAATATAGCAGGCATATGAATCAGTAATACATTTAGTTTTAGCAATTTGGATAAGTTAAGAGAATTCAGCAATGAGCAGTTTTGTTTGTTTAGATTGCCTATTGTCTAAGATAAACAGTAACCTAAAAATTTAGAAGGTTGTTTATGAGAATGTAATAAAAGATGATGATTATTATAGGAAATAGAAGTGTAGTGAAATGGAAAGTTATTGGTAACCAGAATGGATTTTGTAGAGTTAACTTGAATGTTAGTCATAACATAAAATGATTTAGCTATGGATAATATGTTAAAAAGCTTAGTTTGTGATAAAGCAACCCAAAGAGTATCATCCATATATGCCAAAACAGAGCATTGTTGTTGTAATTAGTTAAATATTTGGAGTTTAAGATTGGTAGCCCAAAAGAATTGTAAAGTATAACCAGGTATTTGTATATATATGTATGAGATAAGTGAATCATAATATATGCACCATAATAGAGAAGTAATAGTTTTATCTTGGTTAATACTATTGTGAACAGGGTAAGAAGGAGTAAGGCCAAGATTAGTAATGACTTGATTGTGATGGTCAGTTAAAAGATCAGAGAGAATATTAATAATAGAAGAAGAAAGTGCCAGATAAGAAAGTAAATGTTTAAAAAGAGTAAAGTTAACAGA
>CAJVQA010010358.1:0-11440 GCA_910591915.1 Cetraspora pellucida | reverse complement strand
TGTTTGGTTTGAGAGTTGTAGTTATATAGTATTGAATTAGTAAGAGTTTGTATAGTAGATAAGCTGTCTAAATGAATGTAAATAAAATAGTTAGGAGGTAAGATAAGAAATAAAGAAATGAGTACTACTAGTTCTGCTCATGTTAAATTTGGTGCAAGGTTTATAAAAGCATTAAATTTGATTTGTGTATCATTTTCCAGAATCCAGGCTATGCAAGTAGAGGTGTTGTGTGTTTGTGAATTAAGTATAGAAGTATTTATATAAAAATATATGTTAGTTGGTTCGAGAGATAGTAATTTTTTGTAAAAGTTTATGAGTTGGTTTTGGTATATGAGATCAGATATTGTGTTTTGTATTAGAAGGATTTCTGAAGAAGGTAATGAAAATGATAATAGAGATTTTGAAGCTAGTTTATATAGATCTGCATGAATGTTATGAAGTGTTTTGATTTCTTGGTTATTAATGTTGAGTTCAAAGTTTTGTTTTCTTTTTTGTGTTTTGTATTTAATATTAATGATTTGTTTGTAATTTATTTGAAGTATTGTTAATATAGAAGAAATATGAATTGTGTTAGTTATTGAATTTGTAATTTGATATTTTTGAAAAAGAACTTGAAAGTTAGATGTATTAGGAGAAAAACATATTAAAGCAGTTAAAAGACATAGTGAATATATAATAAAAGTAAAGCTATACTTTAAACAACTAGTACTGATAATAATAAGAGTCTATATTTTACCAAATGACAAAGCAATTAGTAAAAAAAAATAGCAAAAAATTGTGAAAATAGTAACAAACAAGAGAAAGCATACAAAAATAGACATACTTGAAGCTTTCAATCATATAGTAGACAATATATTAGACAGACTGCACCTGCAAACAACAGATTATAAAAAACTGCCAATCTTCAATTGGCTTAAGAGGCAAGATTTCATAGACTTTTTCAGAAATTTGCATCTAATAGAAAGTGTATATACATAATCAAGCCAAGAAGTAGTAACAAGAATTGACTATATCTGGTTGTTAGAAACAATTGCAGCTGGTCTTCAAGAAGCCAACATAGATAAAGCAGAAGATATAACAGGCAGTAACCACAAGATATTAATAACAGTCATATGGTTAGAGCACATAATTGCAAACCAGAGCTGTCAGAAACTAAACATAAAGACCAGATAAGAACAATATATTTGTATGAGAAAGCAAAGCAAGTAAACTGGAAAAAATATGCTAAAGAGCTTCAAGTACAATTAAAATAAAAAAAATGCTAAAGCAATTAGAAGAAGATAGAAAAAGCAGTATATATAATACAAATATACTAGACCAGATATAGAATGCAATAGAAGAAGCTATAATAGAAGCAGTGAATAAAAAAATTCCAAAAAAGAAGATATTCAACACAAAAGCAAACAGAAGACATTATTGAAAGAACTACAACAGTATAGGCATACAATTGATCTACAACAAATAATTAAAAAAGTAAAGATAAGAAGAAACCAAAAGACAGAGAAAGAAGAGAAAAAAGAGATAAACAATAAACTTATAGACATCAGTAAAGAAATAGGAGTAGTATTACCAAAGCTACACAAACAATGATCAGAAGCTTGAATAGATAACATAAAAGGCTAACAAAAAATTTTGAAAAACAGAAGAAAAGAAGAGTAGGAACAGGTCCAAAAAAAACAAATAAAAAAAAATATAAATAGAAGATGTGAGATAATAAAAACTGATCAGAAACAAATAATTACTAGCCTTTTGAACAAACTATACAAAAAAATAGTTCTAAACAGATTTATAATCCAAAGTGAAGATAAAACTAGTCTAATAACAAAACTTAAGAATGTTTTAAAAGGTTTGGCAAAACATTTTAGAAATCAATTCAAAAAAAAAACCCCAAACTAGAAGAGATGTTTAAAGAATGGATAGAAGTATACAACCCAAAAAAGTGAATTAAGAAGTCCTAGTATAAAAAGTTAAAAGATAAGATAAAAGAAGAGGAATAAGAAAACACATTAAGAGAACTCAAAGCCAATACGGCTTTAGGAATTTCAGACATAAGCTATACTTTAATAAAATGAGCAAGAGAGAAATTACAGAAGATCTTTAGAGTCTTCACAAACCTAGTTTTAGAAACAGGAAAAAGCCAAAAAAAAATGAAAAATAGCATAAGTCTATCCAATTTTAAAAGATGTAGACTGGGAATATAATCTAAACAATATTAGACCAATAGCACTAATTGAGACTTTTAGAAAGTTAGTTACAAAGATGATAACAAGAAGGCTAGCCAAGATATTTACAAAAAGAGAAATACTCAAAGGACCAAATTATGCAGGCTTGCTTGGCAACTCAACAGAGCAGTCAATACATATACTAAATATGATAATGAAAGAAGCACAAGAAAAAAACAAAAAAATATGAATACTCCTGCAAGACATAAAGAAGGCATTTGACTCAGTTCCATTAGAAAGCTTAGAGTGGCTCTTAAAAGAGTCAAGATATCACAAAGAACAATTAAATATATTATCAATTTCTTCTGTAAATATCAACTTAAGTTAATTACAGCTTATGGCCTAATAGAAGAAATAATAGTAGAAGATGGTATAGATCAAGAAGAAGTGATTTTTCTACTTATATAGCAGCTTATTTATAATTCATTGTTGAAAAGGATTCAAGAAGATAAATCACTAGACTATATAGTAGAACAAGAAGCACTAAAAAATACAGACATTAATTGTATTATGAACTATAAACAAGTAGCAATTACCTATGCAGATGATACTATATAGATTACAAAAAGCAAAAACCAACTGCTAAAAGTTCTTGAAATTGCAGAAGAGTTCTTTAAAGTGAACAATATTGAAATAAATGAAGCAAAGTCAAAGATCATAGTAATGAATTCTAAATTAAAAAAAAAAAAATAGAGAAATCATATTCAGACAGAGTAAAATAACAGAAGAACCAAAAAACAAAATTGTAAGATCATTAGAAATTTGTCTAAACAGTAGAATAAGTGAGTCACTAGTCTGCAAAAAAGCAAAAAGAATAGTTAGCCAAACAGTTAAAGACCTTAGATATAAAAAAATAATAATAAACCAGATTGTGTATATAAACAATACAGTAATAATTCCAAAATTAGGGTACCTTTTGTAGTTAACAAGAATGTCAAAAAAGATGTTTAACAAAATCTAACAGCTGATAATATGTTTGGCAAAACATAAGTGCAACATGATAAAAACAACAAATAATTGCATAATTGAGCACAAAGACCTAAAGAACTATAAATCATTAAGTTAAGAGATAGCAATAAAGCAAATAAGCAGTTTATTCATAAAACTTAATAAAAAAGACACTTTAGGTAATTTAACAAAGCTTAGAATAGCTTAAAGATATCAAAAAGCAGGCTTAATAAAAGACATTTGGAACTCTGAAAGAAGATTGAAAGAAATAAAGTATTAGAAGCACAACTTAGCCTGTCAAACAATAATTAAAGCAAGAGAAATATGAAAAATATTAGAATAAAAAATTATCTGTGAAAAGTACATAGTTATGGAATAAGTATAAGAGACTTAGTTAGAATTAAATTGTGAACAGCAAGTAGTAACACAATAAATAAATAGGGTTTAATATATTTGAACCAACTCATGAACATAAAAGAAGAAAACTTAATTACATGAAAACAGCTCAAAAGTCTTCTAGAACTGTTATATAAAGAGAAAAAAGCAAAATGATTTAGTAAAAAAATAGAAGAAGAGATGTTAATAACACAGACAAGTAAAAAAATATATAATCAATACAAGATTAGAAACTACAACACACAGACACTAATGATCAACTAGACAAAGATATCTAAAGACAGAAGAAAGAAAGAGTAGATTGTACACAGACCAAAGCATGACTAGCAACTTAGTAAGATATCAAAAAAGAAAAAGAAAAAGATCCTAACTAAGCATTAGCTATTACAGAAAGTAGAAGGCAAGACATATACTAAGATAAGTAAATGCAAAAAGTATAAGAACAGAACAAATAACAAATAATTGTAAAAAATAGATAAGATGAAATAATAAATTAAAGGCAGTTTTAAAAATATTAGTAAAGAAAAGCAGTAACAAAATTAATACAATATTAGAACAAATGCTAAAAAACAGAACAGTAAAAGAATAGAGAAAAGAAAAAAGAAATCTAATCGAGCTAAAATAAGTAGAAGATTTAGAGACAGAATTAATCAAGAAACAAAAATTTGACAGTAAAGTTACAAACTATATAATAAAAGTCCTAATGAGAAACAAAAAAAAAAACAAAGACAAATATATCCTTTATACAGATAGAGCATTATATAAAGAAAAAAAAAAAAGTAGTATAGAAAAGATAAGCATTGGTTGGATGTAGATAAGTAACAAGAAAAACTGACTAGAAAAAAAAAGGGCACTAGGACTCAAAGGTTGGCTCTTAGCAATAATAGCAGAATTGGCAACAATATAGTTAGCAATTCTAACTATATCAAAGAAGAAGTGTATAGAAGTGCATACAGATAGCTTAGCAGCATTAAGACATATTAATGGAGCAATTTAAGTAATTGGAGATAACAAAGTCTTAAAAAAGAAAAATGCAATGTGAATAATGAATATTATATGTCTACTTAAAAGCAAGAACAATAGAATAGAACTAGTTAAAGTTAAGAGTCACAGTAATGCTAAGTGGAATGACAGAGCAGATCTACTTGCAAAAAAAGAAGCAATGTGTGGAAGGACAATATTTGTAGAGAAGATCAAGTATAACAGAATAGAGTACTACTTAGAATAAGAAAATAAGAAAGTTGATATACCAACAAGACTTCTTTGCAAAATAGTTACAAATGCCAAAATTGAAGTGAGTTGAAGAGAAACAAATTCAATTCAAGCACTAGAGCCAGAAACTGAAAACACTCAATATAATTTGTCAAGCTTTTAAAAAAAAATAAATAGAACAAAGGGTGTACATTATACAACAAGAAAACTTAGTACAAGATGAGCAATAGTGATTAAATACATAATAGATAGTCTACTAACACTAGAAAAATTAATAGAAGAAAACCAGAAATATATACAATAACAAACTGTCAAGTATGTCAAAAAGATGAAAAGGAAACTCAAGCACACTTGGCAAGCTGCATCAGACAAAAAAGTTTGTAGAAGAGGATCCAAAAGATAGCAATAGCAGCAGCTTGAAACAGCCTTAAAGAAAAGAAAAAAGTTAGAATTTCACCTCTAATGCTATATAAGGCACTATTTGAGAAAACAGAAGCAGAAAAAATTACTAATAGAATAGTTTTAATAAAAAGGCTAACAATAAACAAGGTTGAAAAAAGGATCATTCAGATTCTAGATAAACAGACAATATAAAAATATATAGATATAGTAACAAAAACAATGTAGAATACATTCTATGATCAAATATGGAGAGTTTGATGTAGAAAAGTACAAGAATAGGAAAAGAAGGTTAATATAACAAGCAAAATGAAAAAAGATACTCAACTAAAAGAAGATCAAAGAAAAGAACAAAAAAGAATAAGGCAACAAAGGAAGAAAAAAAAAAAAAAAAGTAAAAAAAATAAACTAAATAAAGAAAGAAGCTTGGAAGACAATTGATATGCTTGTCACAGAAGGAGAAAGACCTTTTTGGTATGGTTTTAAGTAGTTAGATAAGCAGTCTATCTCTAACTGAGATAGTGCAGCAGGTTGCACTTAGATACCAATAGGGTGGCTGAGTGATGCTAGACTTAAGTATTAGGAAATTCTATATAATTATAAATGTAAATAGTTTCAAGAATCTTAATAAACTATTAGCGTAACTGCTTAAGATTAAAAATAAAAAAAAATAAAAAAATTTCAAACTTTTGATAATCTTCAATCTACTATTAAATAAGAATTTAGCAAATTAAATTAGTACTTAGTACTTATTACTAACAACAAACTCAAAAAGAAATTCAACAAAAAATTGAAGACTGTAATTAACTCTTTTACTCACAACTAAAACAATTTTTTAAAAATATTCTTGAAAAATACAATAGTATACACATTAACAGATTACTAAACTATAACATCTTATTGACAAAAGAAGATCAAATTAAATAAGCTATTTACACTTATTTTTCTGTATACTTTAATAAGAAATTTCTTTAACAAATTTAACCCAATTCTAAATATTATGAACTTTACCAACTTCATCCTGAATTTGAACCACACTATCAGAACTTATTTACTGTGACAGATCATAATGAAATCAGATTATAATGAAATTTAACTTATTTTATATACGATTTTTAAAAATTTTTAGGGCCTTTTTTTGTTAGATTTTTTTTATAATTAAGTTAGAATTTGGGGTTAGAATTATTAAAAAAAGAGTATAGATAGATTTTAATAGAACTTATATGCTTAAATTGAGACCTTTAAATTTTATAATGATCTGATTTCATAATAATTTGCAATATTTACTGATATCTCTAATAATAAATGACAAAATACTATTCAAAATTTTCTTCTTCAAAATGCTACTAAACCTCTTGAAACCAACTATAAATACATTAAATATGTTGGCTTTTCTGGCCAAATCTTTTTTAAATTATTTATTAACAAATGCTTTTAACTCAAAAAATTTCATCAGATTAAAAAACATCTAACATCTTTCTTATTTCAAAAAAATCTTCATGGAACTTTACACTTAATTAAGTTCATCTTATCTTAATTGTAGACCTATGAAAAAATGTTTTACAAAGCTTTTTATACAAAGACTTAATAACATTATTAATGCAAACAATCTTCTCTCTAATCTTAACTTTGCAGCTACTAAAAACTTATCAACACATATTCTAATTCAAATCCTTAACAATACTATTAAACATTATAAACATTTTAACAAATAGACATGAATAATTTTTAAGACATGTTCAAAGCTTTTAATAAAATTAACATATCTTGACTTCAAGATACTTGTAAAAGAATTAGTATTTTTTTATAAAAAATTTAACTTATTATTGAACTTCATACAAACTGACAAGCAAAAATTATTACCACACATAGCCTTACATTACCTATTTATATTAAATCAGAGATTGAACAAGTTAAGACCTATTCATTTTTATTTTGAAAAATCTACTATGATCCTATTCTTATTTTTATTTACAACAAATATAACAATCACCTCAAAATTATCTTCTTTTTATCTCTTAATATCATTTTAAATATTTCATTATTTTTTATAACAATACCTTCTATGGCCTTTATAGATGACACTGTTTGATATAATGAAAGTTCTGAATCTCTTTAAAGTATTCTTAATGATACTCAAAAACTTTACAATTTAAATAATATTAAAATTAATCTGACCAAATCTGACCACCTACATATCTCTTAAAACAAAAACAAACTAAACCTTACTATATCAAATTTTTATTACAATAATCAAATAATATCTTTATATAAACCTTATGAAACTATATGGTATCTTGGTATCTATTTTGATGGAAATAGCTTAACTGAACTAACATATAAGATGCTTTAAAACAAAATTGAAAACTTTCTTGATTTAATTAAATTTAAAAAACTTATATCTAAACAAATCTCTATTCTCTTCAATATAATACTACAACTATCTTTAGAATATCTATAACAAATCTTGTTAATTTCAAAAACATAACAGCAAAAACTCTCATGTCTACTTTCTATTATAACAAAAAAAATGCATCATCTTTCAAAAAATACATCTAATATTCTTCTTACTAATTTATTATTATTTAAACTTCTAACCCTTCAACATCTAACTCAAAAAGTAACAATATCTACAATAAAACACATTTTTTATACTACTCCTCTTTTTAAACATATTGGCATAGCCAGAATTAAAAATTGGCTAACTAAAATATGGCAACTTTTTTTTTTCCTAATATTGTTTCCAAATTTTTATTAAAAACAAAAAACTTTATATTTATCTTTTAACTTTTACTTTTAAATAACTTTAATATTTTTCTCTTACTTAATAACTTACTAAATTTACTAATAGTTAATATTTCTATATCTACAAAAACAATATATAATATTCTTTTATCTAATATTTCTTACTTACTAATTAACAGTCATTGAAACAATAAAATACTTTTTATTGAACAATTTATAATAGTTAATAATTTATATATTTTTTTATGAAACAATATATATATGTATCAAAAAATTTACTTATAGACCTACCTCATCTTGGTTTATTAAACTTTCTAAACTTATTTAAACAATACAATTTCTTAAACATGACTATATCTTAACTTACCAAATATTAATATCTTTATCAGAGTGTGGCAACTTAGTTAAGTGAATAAGTTGTCATACCTCCAAGTGGTAGGTTGTGAATTCAAAACCCACTGATAATGAAATTTGAATAATCACCTATGTAATATATAGATGGTATTATAGCAACAGCATTTTGTTGATCAGTTAGAATAAGACACCTGTAACTATGGTCACATTAGTATAACTGGCAGGTATAGGGCATCTGTGTAATCTGTTATACAAAGAAATGCAAACTGATACCAGGCAGTACAAACCTAAAATAAGTTTTTGGCCTGCATAAATTCATAGAACTAGGAAGCCAGAGCATACTTGGAAATTCCAAGCAGAAAGGTAACATGGATCTTTGACAGTACTACTGTAAAGGCTAGACCTAAAAAATGGATACTAATGTGAAGAATTCAGGCAGGCAAGAACCTTGAATAAGAAGTACTACCAACCAGGTCACCAGATTTCAGACCAAAGAAAAAGAATATTAGGCCAGCCTCAATATATCAAGGACAGGTTACAGTCCTTCCAGACTATCTGAATTAGGAGTTTGGATTCAAAGCAGATGTATACTAAAAGTACTAGAGATATGCTGTAAAGTCAGTATTGGGGTCTGAGTGAACTCTATAAGGATAGCCCATGTTAGTGTTCTAAAAGTAAGTAGATAGTTAACAATAGAGGGCTCCCTGTGCCTTACTGGTAGGTAATATACTCTGAAATGTGTAATGGCCTAAGAACCAGTACAAAAAGAGTAAGTAACCATACTGCTCAGATGATATACTAGTTAGGTATATACAGGGAATAAGTTAGAGATTCCAATATAACAGAATGAATAATCAGAGAGTTTAAAGGAATAATCTTCTAGTAGATTATAGGTATGGCATCTAGTATAGAACATTAGAGTAAACTACTTAAATAGGCAACCAAAAGTTGCATATGTAACTAGCTGTACTTTCATCTTTGTAAAAATAGTTGTAATAACTAACCTGATACAAAGTCAATAAAATATCACTACAAGTATGGCCTTTAAAAAAAAATATATATATATTTTTATTAATTCCTTCAACACAATTACTTATTATCACTTATTACTATTAAATAAATGGTTTATTGTTTTTAATAATTCACAAATTTTCTTTACAAAAAATTTATTTAACTTTTTCTTTTTTCATAACATCTCTTCTGGTTTAATATTTCTAATTCCTACTAACTCATCTATACCAATATTTCAGACTTTTATTAATATTTCTCATATTAAATCATTAAAAAAGAATAACAACTATTTATTCTATATTGACAATTATAAAGTTCATGCACTTATTAATATTCAACAACAAGTAATTTCAACTCTGATATTATCTTAATTACCAACTATTTATATTTCAGAACTGAAATTCAAATAATTCAAAAAAATATATCTTCTTCTCATTATCAAAATCAATTTACTAATCTATTCTTATTAACCAAAAACCTTTCAAATAATACTCATTTCTATACAGATGCCTTAATTATTAATGCACAAACACTACAACCAAAAATTAGTATTAGATGAATCTTTGAATATAATACTCAAATTAAATTTAACTATGCAATATCTTTATATCTTGACTCTACTCAAGCAGAACTTGAAGCAATTGTCTATCTTCTACTTATTCTTTCAATCAACTCACAAAACAATATACATCTTGATAATCTATCAGCTTTAAAAACATTCAATTATTTTTTTTCCTTATACAAATTCTTACATATTAAAAACTGAGATATTTTATTTATTATTTACTATTTTATTCAAACAAAATCTCTCAAAATCTTCTTTCACAAAGTTAAATTCTATTCTAATAATTCTTATCTTAATTAAACTGATCTCTTAGCTAAACAAAGTACTTCTAAAGATTTAATTAAATCCAACTTTACAACATTACTTCCTAATCATTTTAAATAGTATGACTACACAATATCTACTAAAATCTGACTATTTTTACAAAACACAATTACTATACAATTACTTCTTTCTTGGTTACAACTTAAATTCTTTTAAAACCTATTTTCTATTAAATAGTCAACAAATATTAATATTATTAATTCTCTAAATAATGATCAAAAATTCTATACATTCTTTCTTAAAATTATTAATAACAACCTACCTATTATGCAAAACCTTAATTTACAATATTTATTCTTATATACTATTTCAAATTGTGTCTATTGTCAAACTCCTAAAGATATATCACATCTCTTTATATGTTCTAAATAAAAATATAATCTTTAACAAATTCTTTAAACTTTAATTTCAAATACTACTCAACAATTAAATATTTCTTCTGAACTTTCAGATTAAATCTATATTATCTTGTTATAACAAACAAATACTCTACTATACTCTTATTTTCTCAATCTTATCAAAAGCCTTTTCTCTATATCTCAATATGACAATGTTAAAATACTACTTTATAAAACAACATCATTCTTCTTTATAGCCCTATCAAATGTTACTCTAAATTGGTTTCATCAATATATATGACTACTACATAACATTCTTTAACAACAATAAGAAAAAGTTTACAATATAACTAAAAAATCTAAATGTTCAAAAATATATTCTCTAACTCTACCTTTTTAATTTAATTCTAATACTATCAATACACCTACTATAAATCCAACTATATCTATTAAAAACTCATTAATTCTAAACTACATACTTACTAACTGTATTTACTAAATACCAAAACTATCATTTTAGTTTTCTTCAAGCTTTCTATACTTAAAATTAATTTGAAATAATTAATAATAGTGTTATATAGAAATGAAGATATAATATTACTTTGAATGTTTTAAATAAATAGCACAAATATAGTTTAGAAATCTTTAATATAATTACTTTTATTATCTAATAAAGTTTCTACTTTGACATAACAAAAAATATATATATATATATATATATATTTTAGCTTAGCTATATTTAATAAAAATAACATATTACAGATATTATCAATATAACATATTATAGATATTACAAATATTATTAATATTATCAATATTACTAATATTATTAATAATAATATTATAGACATTGTTATAGAATGAATTATTATTATTTTATTATTATTATTAGTTATTATTATTTTATTATTATTATTATTTAGTAT
>CAJVQA010010357.1:0-11441 GCA_910591915.1 Cetraspora pellucida | reverse complement strand
TCATACTATTTATCCAAACCAATATCCAGATACTAATTGCTTTCACTGTAACCTAGCTAACTCTCATTCTCACTGGTGTACTTGTGCTAATACACTTTTGCTTAACCAAATTATTCAAACATCTACTAATCAAATTATCTTCAGCAAACTATCCGATCTCGATACTTACCAAAAAAACAACCTAATTCATAAAATTCTTCATCATCCAGCTCTCAACCCCTTATACATCTTACCTAATACATTTTATCCTAATCTTACTCTCAAAGGACTTATTCCAAAGTTACTTATATCAACAGTTCAAAACTTTAACATATCATATAAAACTGCCTTCCAAGTTATTATCGATATTCTTCTTAATATTAATGAACAATTATATGAACAATTATGGAAAACATACTGCATTCATTTCTCTAACTGGAAAAAACAACAAAACATAGCTCAATCCCAACCAATCAACAAACCTTTAATATTAGCTAACTTAGCAACTAGGCATACACGTTTTTATAGTAACTATACTTACTCATATCTCTGTAAACTTCCAGATCAACTACATACTTACTCTAACATATGTCCTTCTATTGGCCAAACAATTCACAAAATTAACATTTGGTCTATTCTATGAATCAAATATAGCATATCATCAAATTATATATTAAACATTCAAATCTAGGTGAGCTTTGACAACTCTAGTAGATTTAGGTCACAGATAAATTAGCTGAGCTTTTATTCTTGCATGTGATTTTTAATTTATTTGTTTTGTACAAATATTAGTAGCTGTATAGCTAGCAGTTTAACGATTAGCCCTAACTGCAAGTGTTAGCCTTAGACATAGCATATATACATATAACTATTTTAAATTATTAATAAAGATATAAACAAGGCCTAACCTTAATACCAAAAAAAAACAATTTTATGATAATACTTTTTTATATTTTTTATAAAAAATAAATTATAAAATCTAAAGAGTATTATTATAAGCAAGTTAAGTAAGATATTTTTTATTTAATTATTTAATTCAATTTTGTAACTTATTTTAAGATTTCTATATTAATATTCTATAAAATATTTTTTCTATTTATATTGTTAAAAGCAAAATGGGTACCAGAGTTGCTCTAATCCAGTGCTGACCTGATCCATGCCCTCTTAAGTAAGAATGCTCCTGAAACAAGAAAACAATTATGCATTGATTGTATTTTAAGAAACTTAGAAGCCAAGCCACCCATTTGAAACAATGCTGTAATGATGCAGAATCAGAAACTATAGCTGTTTGTTGGGATAGATCTGCCAGATTGGACTAGTTATTTGTACTGCATGAGACCATTCAAGGCTTTGATTGTAATGACAGATCTGAAACTGTTGAGTTTAATGGGAAATTGTTTGATCTTAAGCCCCATGCTGTCTCTTTTTGTGGAGTACCATTCTTGTATATAAGTGCCTTTTTTTCTTAGAGTTAGAAAGGAGGAAGCATTTAAAATTAACATCATTAGTAATAGCTGTATTAGTAATAAAAACTGTTTTATTAATAAACTGAGACCTTGCACTTATGTTTTAGCCTTACTAAATTGTTTCACCTCTTTTGTAATGCAATGTTTTGCAACATTTGGTATTTTTGAGTAACAATTTGTCACATTTTCCTTGATCCTATATTCTATGAACCCAAAAATCTTCCTAATAATATATAATAAAAAATATAAAATAAAGATTTGTAATTAAAAGATTATTCTAAATTATTATAAAAATAATATTAATATTTTTTATTTATTATTATAATTTTTAATCTTATAATACATATATTAAAATTATTTGTATTTTTATCTGTTTTTGTTTGCTGTTCTGAATGTATTATTATTATTATTAATTTTGAATTATTTATATTTTTGGTTTTACTTAATTTGAATAAATTAGACTTATGGTTATATTAGTTTACTTTATTAAATATAAAATTTTTATATATTAAGTTTTAAGAATTTATTATATTTTAATATTTTAAAAAAAAAAAAACTCTTTCGCAAAAATCTCAATTTCATAACAAATTTAGAAAAACAAAAAAAATTTTTTTGAAAAAGCTAAACTAAAACATATCTTAACTAATTAAATAAATACTAGCATTAACAAACAGTACAGTATATACCTTAACAGAATTAAACAAAGTCACAAGAAAGCTTTCTGCACTCCAGTCTTCTTCTTATCACTATTGCTGACTAATTTAGCAACTAGAACCAATATTAGTAAAGATAACAATAAGCCCCAAGATAAATATCTAAAATTGTATACACAAATATGATTTATTCAAGAAACTATGTATAAACAAAATAACAAAAAGAAAATAAAACTAATAGCAAAATTGTTTTTTCTCTACCAGTAAGCAATAGAAAAAATACTAATAAAAAAAAAATTATTAAAAAAAATAGAGATTCTAGCATACCCTTGAAAAATCTAGCAATGACATCATTGCACTCAACAACAACAATTACAATCTTAAATCTTCCTACAGACAACTAAACTAAGCAAGACCTAATCCAAAACCTAAACAATACAGATGCTGCTTCTCTTTTGCCAATGCAGATAGAAAAAACAAATAACCTAGCCCTATCCAACCAAATGCTCTAGTCCAATCTTGATGTTAGCACCTTAGAACAACAACTCAATATGGAGATAGAGCATACATCAACAAACATAAAGGATAACAACAATGAAAAAACCTAATCAACTGATACAATACTTAAAAAACAGTACAAAAAAAAATATTATACAGCCAAGCATTAATCAAAAACCTTCTAGAAAGAACTAGAAGAACTTCAAACTCTTATTTCAAAGCTAATAAAAAAAAAGAATGAAAAAAACATACACAGGCAGCTCTAGAAAAAATCAGACAAAAAAAACTAAAATCATTCAATGCAACAATTTGGACATAACAAAAAATCAAGAATACACTAACCTTATTTCAAAACTTGAAAGAACTGCTTAGTTACAAGTTGTTAACAAAACCAACTACTTTTCATATTCCAATAGCAATAAAAGCAAACTTTTTTTACAGAAACACAGCCTTCTTCAGAAGCTTCACACAAGTTTTAGCAATTAGATCACAACATCAAAATGAATTTAACAGCTTATTTACTAATGTCTTGGATGTATATAAAAAACAACATAACATATTAGCTACTAATAAAAAAAACTAGGACCAAATCTTTAAATTATTGCATACAAAGCTGACACTAGATTACCTAACCAATCTGAACTTTAACCTATTAGATGCTTGAGAAATTACAAAATATATTTTTTACTTAATTGGTTTTGTGAAAATTTAACAAAATCTAGATTTTGAAACAATAAGAAAAACAGTCTTAAAACTAATGAATAAAAACTAATTCTCTTACTAATAGCCAGAGCTTATTCCAGACCATCTGACTCAAGCTATTCTCTTTGACTTACCTATTACAAGCTGACAGATCTCATACTAGTAGTCAGAATACTGTGGTTAATATTCTTCTTTAATAAGTTATTAGATGAATACAAAGCAGACAATCACAAACTTTAACAGCTTTATATAAAAATTTGAGAAATGAAGTACAATAACTTTTTCTTATTGTAAACAGAGCTAAGCTGAAAGAGCTAGCTTACTATAGAGAGACCTTACAAAAATACTATATTTTTCAGCAAATTCCAGCTGAATATTTTGATTTATTAGCACCAAAATTCTCTTTGCCTTCTACTTTACAAGACTTAACATCCAGATTAAGAGAGAGATTTTTTTTCTACCTGAAAATTAGGATGATTTTAAGGAATATGTCAGATTATTACACATATACTAGTCCTTTACCAGACTACCTAATGACTATATTATTTTTCAAAAACAACTATCTATAGATTCAACAAATTTAAAAATATCCAATTTTACATTTTTATTGCAAAGCACAGAAGAAGTAAATGCTTTTATCAAGTGTGTTCTATAAATTTACAATATTTCATTACTATTGTCACAAGCTTATTGCAACTTCAATTACACAGATCTTTCAGATCTGCCTGAAGATGCCAATTTAGTCACTCTGGTTAATCTAATTTTACCAATATTAATCTCTAAAGAGCTAAATATAGCAGTCAAAGCATTATAAGAGCACTATTATTTTCATACTATACCTCAGTCTTGGATCAGGTAGAAAGAAAAGAAAGACAACTAGAGATTGGATCAATTTTGTTCAAACTATCATCAACAGTGAAACAAGTTCAGTTAGCTCTTGGATAAAAATAAATTACAAACATACATATTCTAGTATAGAAAAATCACAATATTCAATTAGTTATGAAAACTCTCAGACAAACTTCACTTATCATTCTTTATCAGAATACATCTTTGACCTTATAGACTTACCTAAACCATTTTTTAAAATTTTTAATCTACCAAAACAAATAACAACAACATATACACAAATATTAGATACAAAAGAAGATGACAATATAAATCACTAATGAGCACAAGCCATTATATAAAAATCTGCCTTTAGCTGATAATAAGAATGAAACAAAAAAAATTAAACTAAACTTAAATAAAAAAATCAACATAACTATGCACAACATTAAAGACATTAATAATATACTAAAAATGCAAAATTGGATCAAACATTGTATAGAATCAGATCTACATATAATTTCTATCACTGAAACTAAACTAAAAGACTCAGTAACAAAATCTTACATCAATTTCTTTTATAAGATATATACATCTAACTTTTCACTATATGACTCAAATCAAAGAGAGGCTAGTTTAAGAACAGCTTTATTAGTCTGCAACCAATTACAGCTCTATATTCATAATATTAACACTTTACTTGACACTACAATTTGTATTGATTTTTTTTCAAATAACAACAAGTCTTGCATTATTTCAATATATCTCCCTTCAAATTACTCTTCACTTCTAAAACAGATACAATCCCAAATTTGTTTCTTAGTCACTGAGGCCAGATTTCGAAATTGGCATTTGATCACCTTGGGCAACTTCAATGCAAATCAGTACAAAAACAAACAATATTCAATTTTTACTAATCTAAATGCTACCAATTTAACTAGCTTATTAGATTTTCATAACATACAAACACCTACTTGGCATGGTCCTAATTCAACTAGTCAAATAGATGATTTTTGGATTTCTTCAAATATACACCTAGCCTTCGATCTATCAATAATAATTGATGCTACTTTTATTATAAACAGCAATCATTACATATTAAACACAACATGGCATACCAATTTCTATTTGCCAAAAACTCCTAGAAACAAAAAAAAAGAAAAGAAAAATATATTTATATGAAAAAACTACAGTAGACATATGAAATGAATTTGCAAATACAGTAAACATATCATTTAATTTTCAAAAACCTCTCTACCAAATATAAATAAAGATGATATTAATAGAACATAGAATCATTAGGCATCAAAAATAAAAGAAGCAATGAATAAACACATTTTTTATACCTTTATAGCCCTAAAGCCTTTTTTTGCTATATTATTAAAAGCAACAAAACTCTATTCAGCTCTAAAAAATATTAACAAATGCCTATAACAACTATCAAATAGAGCAATAGACACAATAGCCTAGGCCAATCAATACTTAATTAAAGCAGCCACCTTTGCAGAAATTAGCATTGCTCTCATTACTCAAGAGTAATTTGCTTATTTATAGCCTAATACTATAGATTGAGTCAAACAACATAAACATACAATTTGGCAAGCATGTAATTATAAAAAAAAACAGGAACAAACTAAATGCATTAAGTTCTATATTAATTGCAGATATTCTAACTTTAAATACAATACTAGTCAAATGCTAGATACTATTTTACAAAGGTGAGCAAAACCAATTAGCTATGAAAAAGTTATAATATCTGACAATGTAATTACTAACCAAAAAAAAACTAAAAAAGCTATACATACCTATTTTAAAAACTGAACAAAAATAATCCTCTTAAGAATTCTTCATAGAAAAAATAGAAGCCATTCTACTCTTTACTTTAGTATATATGGGATGACATTTACAATACTCTTCTCTTACATATTTCAATGAGCAAATTGATACAAACAATAAATCTAGTCTCTAAAAGCAAAGCAAGTAGACCTTCTGGATTGCAAATGAAGTTCTTCAGTAATTGCCATCCTCAGCTCTTTCAGTCCTACTAAATATCTTCAACAGCTGCATAATACAAGAAATAGTCCCAAACAATAGTTACAGGCTAATATTTGGCCAATTTCTAAAAATCAATAATATAATTATGAACTAAATACTACCCATCCTATTACACTAATAGACCACATTAGAAAAATCTTTACAAAAATTTTAACAAATTATTTGACAGACATTCTGGTCCTCAACCAAGTGCACTTCTCCTATAACTTTGCAGCTTTCCTTTATTAATTAATACTTCAACCTATCTTCCAACTTACTTACATCCTAAAAGATGCAACTATAAACCAAAAAGAGATTTGAATTCTATTTCAGGATATGTCAAAAGCATTTAACTCAATTTATATACCAACCCTATACAAATTTCTTGAAAGAAAACACTTACCCAACAAAGCAATTAACTTGCTATCATATTTGCTTCATCATTATACAAACAAAATGATCATTAGTTTAGAACCAACTTAAATCTACTTTGTTGAAGATGAAGTAGATCAGAAAAAAATGTTCTCACCACTTTTTTGGAAGATTTATTATGACTCTCTTATATCTAGAATCCATGCAGAATACCAGAAATTTATTGAAGAAATCTCATCTATTTACCCAAAAGAAATTCATACCTTAGTAATAACATACATGGATGACTCATTATGAATTGAACCTAATAATATCTCTTTTACCAACATCCTTCATACAGCTTTTTCTTTCTATAATTTTGCCAACATAAAAGTCAATCCTACTAAATTGATTCTAGTAACAAACTCAAAAGACCCAAATAATAGTATACTGTAACTTTCGAAAATGAACAATTAACTACAATCACTAGTGGAACACCATTTAAGTATTTAGGAGCATAGTTCTTTATCAACAAAAAACAAATACCTGTTTAAAAAGAAATCATGGCTAAGGCAACAATTAATTTAAAAAAGCTACAATTTGCTCATATAACAAAAAAACAAAAAATCTATATAATAAATAGTGTTATCTTTTTATGTCTACTCTATAGATTGCACTCTACATTTCTTTCTAATACTCAAATCAATGCACTTAACAAGATCTGCACTAGTTTAGTCAAACACAAAGCAAGGCTGGCTCAGGGAGTTTCAAACTTATTCTTATTCAACTCAGATATTTATGTCTTAAACAAACTAGCTTAAACTCAACTTTTCTCTTTAGTAACATTGCTTTAGAAAAATTTAAACCATCATAGTTTCAATTTCTTCTACTTAAAGCTATAACTACAACAATTACAAAACTCAGCTTTTACTAATACTTCTATTCTTATCCAACTTCCAGTTTTCCCTGCTTCATAATTAAATACACAAACTAGCCAAATGGTGCTCATACTTCATGTTCTAAATTTACAGACCTTACAAAATAAAGACAACTGGTCCTATTTCAAGACTTTTACTAGAACTTCAATAAATCAAATTTTTTTACATCATTCTAGAGCTTCTTATTTTAAAGAAAAGCTAAATAATTATAATATTGCTAGCATAGAACAATTTCTAAATGCAACAAACTCAGAACTTTTAGAATGAAACAATTTTTATCATAACATCAAAAAGATACCAAGATGATGCTATTCACACTAATTTCTAATAGTATAAGACTTAATAGCAATCTTAATTAATCCTTCATCAACATTTTCACACATAAACCTCTACATCTTGTCTCAATAAAATCCTAAAGTGAAAGGTTGGATAACTACAGACAATTTCATTATTGGCAAAATATATAATTTTTATAACAAAGTTTTTAAAGCTTGATACTATATTCTAAAGCCAAACAACATACTATTAGCATGTGCAGGCTGTAATCTAAGAAATTGATCATATCATTCCAAGCATTGCTACTTCAATGTAACAACACTACTATACAACATACAGGTAGACTGTAAAAAAAAAATTCACTTAGACATTGCTGATTTTAAAAAGGCACTAAACTATACTATATCAACAACTGTAGCTTAAAAGTAAACACAAGATGCAAACCCAATACTAGAAAACCCTTTATGTTCTTTTAAAAACCCTCTAATTAACTTTTGGAAAATACTAACAGAAGCTAACTTCACTATTAAGACATTAACAATCCACTTAACCTTTAACCAACAAATAGTAAACAACAACTTACAAATAGTAGCAAAATATTATTTACAAAACACCAACACCTGTTTTGGTTACTTTACTAACTAATAGCCTTTACACACAAGTATGATGCTTAATTTACTAAACTTCATCTTTACTACAATCAATTTATATACAGAAGTAAACATCTGTACAGACAATTCTACTTTTACTAAGTATATTAACTTGGTAACTTCTGTTAAGCTTCATGACTATTCTGCACTAGATAAGCAACAGCATATATATTTTTTTCTGATCCTAAAAGCACTTTTATGTAATCAGAAACTCAACATTACTTTAACCAAAATACAAAAATTAAAGAAACCACAAGCATAATTTTTTCATTAAACTCAGTATCACAACATTTTTTATACAACTGCTTTGTTTCAAGACTTTTTAACAAACCATGTAAATATCTTTTAAAAACTACTTTAAAACATATATATCAAATTACAAACTGGTATCATGGTTTTACCAATAACAGATTTCAGGTTGGCACACATCACAAAACAATATTGATTGGGCTTTCACATTAAAATATATTTCCTATAAAGAAAAACTACTAGCTTTAAACACTGATCCATTATTGTTGGCAATTAAGAATTTCAAGATCAAACTGGTATCAGAAGAACTTTCAACTTATCTGTTACTGCATTGAAAAAATGAGAAAAAATATTCAAACCACTTATTTCTAAGATGTTATAATGTCTCTAAAGACATTGTTCACCTATTAACTTGTATTCAAAATTATATATAGTTTTCAACTCTAATCAGACAAACAGTATATAAAACTTTATGAAAATTGAAAATATCATGTTTGCACTTAGATGCTTTTATCAAAGCATTTGTTACTACAGATATGACTAAGCAAATACCACTAGGACTTATTACTAGAGACATATTAGTACTTTTTAACACAAATAGTTACAAGCACAAATATGTTTCACTAATACATTATAATATTATTACTATAATATACAAAACAATTTGGCTTGTTTCTAGAAAATCAAATTATGATTCAATTTTTTCAATTTCTGGCTCAATACAGGCTCTTATAATAAACAAAACTAAGCCATTGGTTCTATCTTTTATAAAAAGTAAATTAGTTAAATATATAAACAATAGACAATCTTTTCTAACACATTTTCTCAAAGACTAGAGGTTTAGCAACCATTCTAGCAAAGAATAAATCAAAAATAAAGTAGCTCTTATCTTCATCTTCTCTAATATAGTTTTTTCATATGTATCTGTTTTGTATATATACAATTAACTATAAATAAAAGAGATAAAAAATAGAACTCCTTTAAAAAAAATATATTTATATATTTTAATATTTTATAAAATTAAATTAACTATATTTATTCATTTAGTTTTTTTTTAATTTAATAATTTAAAAATATTATTTTTAAAACATATACTTAACAATTAAACTATTTGTTATATTAATAGCTTAATTATTGTTATTAAATACTTAATTTTCTGTTTTTTATATTGTTAAAAATAGAAGAAAGAGATTTTATTAATTATATTAAGTTTAACTTCAGTAGTTAATATATATAAAATATAAAAATCTAATAATAAATTAGAAAACTTGAATTTTATAAAATTAGTAAACATTTATTATATAAAAAATATAAATTTATATATTTTTTATATTATTTTCTTCTGAATATAAGCAAAAGCAACTTTTAAATACATTATTGTTTTTTATAAAGTTTATATTAAAATTATAACATCTATACTATAACTTTGAATTATATATACTTTTTTTAAAATAACTTATTCTATTAAGTTTATATAAGAATATATATGCTTTAGTAACTATATCTATATAAATATTAAGAAATTTATACTTTTAGATTTATTTAGATTAAACTATAATTATAAAGAAATATAACTAGTTTTTATATATTTTTAAATAATAAATATCTTTTTTATATACTTATTCTTAAAAATTATATATTATTTTATAATAATTAGATGTAAATTAAATTAATTTTATATTTAATAATAAATTTTCTTAATATTACTTAATCCTTTTAATATATATAAATAATCTGTAATATGTTCTAATAATTATATTAGTTTTTTTTTAATTAAATAAATTAAATTTATTATATAATTTTATAATTATATTTATTTAAATAAATAAATATAATCTTATATAAATTAAGTAATTTTGTATATATTTTATTAATAATTTAATTTTTATAATTTAACATTAAATTAATATATATAAATTAATAAAAGCAAATATATTAAATATTTTATTAAAAAATAATTTTTATACTTACTAAATTAAAATATAAAGTAATTAATATAATATAAATAATTTATTTAAATTACTTATTAACAAATGTTTTTCATATTTACTAGTAAAATAAAAATAAAAGTAAATAATTTATTAAGAAGAAACTATATATATACAAAAATATTAAATTAAAACTATACTAATAATAGTTTATCTAAATCAAATATAAAATCTATTTAGCTATCACACTCTCTTTTACTCAATTCTATTAGTTCAAAAATAAACTTTTGGTATATCTAATAGATTAAATATTAAACCAATCTTCTATATATAATTACTAACACTCAAATCTAAATGAAACTTGGCCACTCTGGTTAGTTTAGATTGCAGATAAATTAGTTTGAACTTCTATTTTTCTATAATATTTTAAAAGCATAATTGTACTTTATATAAAATCTTAATTAAATATTCAATAAAGATAGAAGCATGATCTCACCATTAATATTAAAAAAATAAATAAAATTTATCTAGATAATATAGTTAATATTTAATTTACATAGTTAGTAATTGACTTACTGCATATATAATCTAAATTAGAGTTGCAAATAAAACTGATAAAAATTAAAAATATGAATAAAATTAATAAAATTAAATATAGGGGTGTGGCGACTTAGTGAAATGGATAAGTTGTCAACCCCCCAAGTGGTAGCTTGTGAGTTCAAAACCCATCGACGGCGAAAATTTGAATAAACACTTATGTAATACATAGACGGTATTACGAAGACAGCATTCTGTCGATCAGTTGGGATAGGATACCTGTAACTATGGTCGCACCAGCATGACTGGCAGGTCACAGGGCATCTGTGTAACCTTGGTTACACAGAGGAAT
>CAJVQA010010356.1:0-11442 GCA_910591915.1 Cetraspora pellucida | reverse complement strand
AAATATTTATTTAATTATAAAGAAATTATAATATAATGAATAATTATGACTAATTTATTGTTTAACAATAGTATTTTCTAAATTAATAAGTAGCAAATAATGCAAAAGATTTCAAATATAGATTTTAGCAATATTCTAGATATTTTAGTAGTTATTTCATCAAATTTAAGGGTAGGAGTGACATAAATCATTTGTTATATGATTTTTCTAACAAATAAAATTTTATATATAAAAAAAAATATATTATTAATAAAACTTTTTAGTATTATATTCAATTATTTACCAAAATTTAATAGTATATAAATCTATATCTTCTAATTATTTTGATAAGATTTTATAATTTATTTTATTTAAAAAAAAATATTTTATATATTACTAAGTTTGCCTGAAGCAGTTTATAAGTTTCCTAGGTTACACAAGATTTATATAAGAAATTTGTGTAATGTAACTAATATTTTATATGTAAATCATATGATATCATATGGTTTGCTATAAAATTACTAGTAAAAATGATCTATGTTACCCCTATCCTTAATACATTTTTTACAATCTAGATAAACTTTAATAAAGAGCTTTTGGGTATTATTTTGTTTGATTTTATTTAAAAATTTTTGCAAGTATGCAAACTTCTTAAAAATTTGTCAATTTTTAATTTATTTCCCTTTTATTTTTTTTATTTATTTTATATTCACAATTTTTAAAAAAATTTTCACAATATTTCGAATTATTTCAACACATTATAATATTATTGCATATGTATATAGTAATGATAAAGATTATTTACAATAAATATACTATATTATTATCTACTTAGAGATTTACTCTATTAAATAATTTATATTAATAAACTTTCTGCTATTAGTCAAAATTTTATTTAAAACTAATTTTACTATATTATGATTAAATATTAATTTTATTATTATTTTTTAATTTAATGAAATTTGAAATATTTTAATATATTTTTGCATTCTTCAAAATAATTTCTATTTATTTTTCATTATATTTTCTTTTACAGTTTAGATAATTTTTTTACTATCTTTCGAAATATTTTTACTGCACATTAATTTAAAAAATTTTTTTTGCAATATTGTGAAAATTTTTTTATAATACAATAATTTCAAAATTTATTTTACAATATTTCAAAATATTTTGTATTTCACAAAAATTTCAAAATTTCTTTCACATTATTTCAAAATTTTTGCACTATGAAAATCTTTCAAAATATTTCATATTTATAATTTTGCTGATAGAGCTGATGTTGATTGTAGCTGGTTCTGTCAGAACTAGGGGTTGGAGGTTCTGTTAATAGTTAGAATCAGTCTCTTTTAAGGCTATATATGCATCATCTTTTGCATTATCTAGTTCTGGTAGTTCCAAATTTTCTTGTAATAAAGATTTTTTATTGATTTGTTTAATGTTTTTTAGAGTCTTATTTGATTCTTGCAAGTTATTTGAGAATCTTCTGTTGTGTTTATCCTTTTTGTATTCTTGGTAACTAATTCATAAGTTTATTGAATTCTGGAATTGTTAACATTCTTTTTTAACATGACCTTCTTTTTCACAGAAATAGCATATTTTGAGTGCTAATTTCTATTCTGTTGTAATTTTATTGTCTTACACATATATAAAACAAGAAATTTTGTTTTCTAAGTTAGAGTCATCTGAGTTTTTAAAGATTATAATCTATTGGTCCATAAGATATGAGGTTCTTTCAATCAATAAAGGCTTAATTGAGGCAATTCTACTAACAAACTCAAAAGCTTCTTTTATAACATCAGATAATGCTTTATTGTTCTCTAGTAGGATATTTCTAATCTTGACTAGAAAGAAAAATTTTTTTGAATCTGTAGGAATAAAGCCAAAATAGATTCTGCTAAAAATATTAATACTCTTAAGCACATAATGTTTTAATTTTTCTTTGTTTTCAAATACAATTTCTATATGTATTCATGTTCCTTTTATAAAGTGTTGTTTTGCTGCTATAATGTCTTTTTTGAGGTTCTTGAATAATAAGATTATAATTTCATTAAAGAAGCTATGTGTGTCTTGAACATCTATTATTAAGGCATTTTTATTTTTTGATCTAATTTGGCTTCTGAGCCTAAAGAAGAAATAGGTGAACTGTCTTCTTCTTAGTTTTAGAAAGAGACTAGATCACTGTTTAGTTAGTATTTCTTTTGAGCCTTTTTGTTTGTCACTGTCTTCTTAAGAGTTAACATAAAGGTTAGTTTTCTGTGTCTCATTTAGTAATCTATCTCTTTGTACATTTTCCGATACATCTAGCTTCTGTTCAGTTGTATCTTCGATTTCCTCTATGTTGTCTAATATTACCTGTTCCTTAGACATGTTGTTTGTTGTTGTGCTTGTGATGTTTACAGACATGTTAGTGTTGTTTACTTTTTGGTCTTGAGTAGTTTTCATTTTTTCTATTTCTACTTCTACTTGTTTGTCCCAGTTTGCTAAATTTTTGCTAGAGATTTCTTTTAGTGCTTGCTTTCTTTTTGCTTGTGTCTAGTAGCTTCTTCTTCAATAGTTATTGAACTTGAAAGACTTGACATGTTTTCTTTGTTTTTCTTTACTTTTTTTCTACTGTTTGCTGATACTATTTTTTTTGTTGTTTTTGTGTTTTTTGTATATTGAGATTTTGTAAAGAATCTTTTTCTTGGAACAAAAGCAAGGGCTCTTGTTTTAGTAATTGCTTTAGCTAGTTTTGTCTTGTTGTTTGTTATTATTTTAACAAAAAAAATTATTCTACTCCAAAACTTGTGTGTTCAGAAGAGAATATATATAGATCTTTTGATTCTTTCTTTTTTTAGAAGTTTTTTTTATTTTCTAAAATGACTTGCTCATCTCACTAATATTGTTTAGAGAGTCATATTGCATAAAGTTAGTTAAAACTTTTTGGCTAATTTCTGTTGACATAGTATTCTCTTTAAGAAGAGAGTTAGTTTTAGTTTTTGCTAGTTGTTTTTTATCAAAAAGTTTGTTGTCAATTTATTTTTCTTGTTTCTGTAGACTTCTAAAACAAAAGTCTTGCACTTTTTAGAAACAAGAAGAAGAATCTCTGTTCTACTACTGTTTTTAAAGTTAGTAAAGCCCTGTGTAGAGTATATTTTGTTTTTTTTCAAAATTATCTTTTTTTTAAATATAGTGATCAGAAGAGAGAGATCATCAATCTTTAATTTTCATTTTTTTTATCAATAGTTTTAATTAAAAATTACTTTATAAATTAATATTATTAGTAAGTACTGATAGCTTTAATTAGAATTTTTTTTGATTTTTTTGATTAATAATTTTTAATAAAATCATGATGTAATTATTTAAAATTTTTAATATAACTATCTGTATCTTATTTAATAACAATTATTTATATTTATTTTATAACTATAATAAAAGTCAAAATATAAAAAAATTAAAATACAAGTATTTATTTATTATTAAAATTATACAAATAAAGTAATTTTGATAAAATAAATATTGTTAGTTATTTCTATTATTATAGAATTAGATAAATATAAAATATTTATTTAATTATTTAAATATTACAATATAATTGCATTAAGCTTGAATGTTACTATTTAAATTTTCTCTTTTAATTAATAACAATTGTTTTTTATTATATATTCTTTAATTTATAGTTTAATTTAAGTTTCAATTTGTGTTTTCTAAATTACAAAAATTTATTACAATTATATAATACAAATATTCAGTTTCAAAAAAAAAAAATAAAATAAAAAAATTTAAATATTAATAAATAAAAAATATATTATTTGTTAAATTTTTTTTTTGTTAAGTATTTGTTTAGTTATAATACAATTTTTTTTTTTATAAATATAAAAGGTGTTTTTTTCAAAAATTTATATTCTTATAAAATTTAATAATTATTATATTTCTTAATAATTATCTTGAATATTTACAAAATCTTACATCTATCTTAATTAAATTGAGTAGTAATTTCAATAATAATAAACAAACTTTCAAATATGATAAAAACATGTATCCTCTTTAGAGTTATTTTAAACTAACTTTAGACAAGAAACAAATTTATTATAAACTATACAAAACAAATTATAAATTTAAAACTAAAATTAGTACAATAAAACATCATTTTAAAGCCAACTATAAAACTGAATATGTTTGTATTTTTTTTTAAATATCATGAACTATAGATTATTACATTATTCATAATAAAAATAAAATAAAAAAATTGAATAGTTTTTTGGTCTACTAGATCATATGCAACCAATAATTTTTTTATATGATTAAAGATAAGAACTTCAGAATATTTGTTTTTGAACTCAATTCTTATTACAGAATTTTTATTAAACAAATAATTTCAACTCATACTTGGTAGTAATTTTAAAAAGAACATATACAACTGTATAGATTTTTTAAAAGTTTCAAGTATAAGATGTTAAGCATAACTAATACATAGTCTGTATATACAAATCAGGTTTTTTTAAAATTACTTTATATTGAATTAATAATAAATAGAAGTTATATCATATAATTTTAGACTTTATCCTTCATATAAACACTATATTTAGTTAAATAATCTTTAACCTAATTGAAGAATTTTAACTTAAAAAATTTTTTGTCAATAACTATTAACAATACTAATAATATGAATGTTTGTAACAAGAATCTTACTAATATATTGAAATACTATTATAATAATACTGTTTTTTGTTAGTTAAGATATATTATCTATATACTTAATCTTGCTATTATAATAATTTTTCTGTAGTTAATAAATCAACTAAAAAAACATGAAAATTTGTAAGTTATATTTGTCATTCTCAGTTCTGTCTTAAAAATTAAAAAAAAATCTTTAAAATAAAGAACTAATTATTTTTAATACTCAAGTTCAACTACAAAACTAAGTGAAACTTCTTGTATTTAATATTAAAAAAATTAAATAAAATAAATAATATGACTAATATATTAGTGATTTCAAAACTACATCTTAAACAACAATTCTGACTAATCAAAATTAAGATAATATTAAAGTTGTAATATTACTATTAAAACCTATTTATGAAACTATCAATCTACTTTTTTCTTAAATATACTTAACTATTAAAAATATATATATAGTTTTTTTTGTAATTATTTCATATCTTACAGAAACTAAAAATAAAATAAATTCAATAAAATTACATATGTTAGTAAAGATTTTTGAAAAGGTTAAAACAAATTACAAATTTCACCTCTAAAAACAATATTATTTAATTTATTATCCAAATTTTCTACCTTCTATTCTGATTCTTAAAAAGATAGAATTCATCAAATAATTAATAAAACTTATGAAAACTACACCTCTTCTAATAAAGAAATAAATATGCAAGTTTTTAAAACTAATTACTTAACTTCAACTTGTGATTATTTTCAAATCATTTAAAATGATCTTATGATAATATGTCAATTAGTAATAATGTATTAGATAAATATTTAAATATGCCTGATAAAAATGTGAATGTTCTTGCATTTTAGAAATCAAAATCTTAAATTCAAAGTAAATACCTCTTGTTAAAATGACTTAGGATTACCTAATTGCTTAGGCAATTAACATTCCAAGTAAGCAGGCATTTTCATTTGTGAAACATACATTAAATGCAGTGTGAAATTATTTGGAAGATGAAAATGCTAGTCTCTGCCTAAAAACGTGGTTTGATGCTGGGATATTAGAAAACAGAAAAAATAGTTTTGAGCTTTCAAATTAGTATATATTTTATATACGCGTTCTTTTTTAATAGGTTATGTAATATCGATATCGTTATACTGTATATATATACGTATAATTTGTAAAATAAAGGTATTACAAAATTTATAATAAACCGCCTAGGGTAGGATCGGTTTTTGACTATTTTTTGACAGGGGGTGAACTAGTTCATTAACTAGTCTGGACCCAAACTTTTTAGGAACCGGACTACACCAGACGCACCACTTAACATCCCTAAAATCAACGGTCTTTGCTGTTCCAATTGATATGTAATAGTTATAGTAAGTTACGGCATTTCTGCCGTAACTTTATCGTTATCATCAGTTATGACTAGTTACGGCAAAACTTACGGCAATTCGGCAGCATACAAATACCTATAACAAGCAAATTTTACATATTCTAATAAATAAACTGCTCAAGTTTTACATGGTAACACGGATTTTACTATCTGGCAACTCAAGTTTCACCTTCTATTATAATACCCGATTAAATAATTATAATATGACAAGGTGAAACCCGCGCTGTGAATTAGTAAAATCCGCTCATAAGGGTGAAATCCGCTTTTGCATAATAAAAAACCTGCCTAAACCCTAACATGATCTACGTGGTGGAATTTACAGCGCGGATTTCACCCAGTCCTATTATAATGATTATCGTTTATTTGCTATTGGTTATTTATATGCAATGACCCAAATGACCCAAATGACCCAAATAACCTGCTCATTTATTTGATGACTTGAAGTCATTTAAATTTAGTCAAATGACCAAGTCATCTACCATCATTGTACTGAGGTAGCTACGCTTTATTTTTGTATCACTTTGCATAGACGCTAAAGATCCTTCGCTACGTTCACGTTCAGAGAATAAGTCAATTGAGGGTTACCGGTTACTAAAACTTTTCCTATTAGAAATTCCACATTACAAAACAATTAAGCGAATAAGTTGATGTCTTACGTACGTACGTGCAACGTTACGAAAGTTATATTAATTTCATTTCCTTTTTTAAACGATCTTCGATCGTTACGCCCCTAAAACACCGTATCCCTGCGCCGTGCCCCGTTATCCATCTCTAACGTAATCTTAAATACATAATAAATGTGACTTTTAGTTATCCCGCTTCGGCGACCCTCAAAAAAAAACCCACTTAAAATACATATTATATTATACAACAGGATGTATACGATTATTAATTTATTTTTTTTTATATCGCCTCTATAAATAATCAAATTATTGAATATCATAAATAATAAATGATAGGCGAATATAATTGTGTGCGAATTATAACATATTGATTACCTAAATTTCCTATAATAAAATAAAGATCATATATATACATTAATAAAATTTAAATATTCATATCAAAATAATTGTTCATAGATGTTTAAAAAAAATAAAAATAAAATATCAATTCTGAAATAATTATGTAAAAATATTAGTAATGGTCTATCAACTTGTAATAAAATGGTATGATCATCGGTGTAGCCCAGCGGCTTTATTGTAATAATGCCACCATCCCACAAATTAAGAGAGCAATATACAAAATATATCATATTACAAGAATAAAATAATAATATAAAAGCAAAATACATTAATTTCAGCCATAGATCATTATAGGATACCACTGTCTCTTAAAGCATTCTGCAAGATCGTTTCTTTTACAGCGGAGAAAACAAGTCTGAAGAATGGAATGATGTGTTAGCAATGTGTAAAATCCTACATTATAATTGTGGTGAATGAAACTGAAATTGGTCAAATTTAAAATTTAATGTTAATATAAAATTTTCAATAAGCTGGTTTTAGTATGTTTAATACGCCTAAACCTGACCCAAAATTTCAGTTTCAGCCCCACAATAATTATGTATATACCAAGAAATAATCACTCTCACTAATAAAGGTGTGAACATTAGAACATGAAATGATATACGTCATAGCGGTAACTAGGGTAACTAACCAAATTTTATGTGACGTAGAGGATAACTACCCTTTACTTTGACGAATGTCCGCATCTCTATTCACTAAACCATTTTTTTTAAATATCAAACAAAAGCAATTTAGCTAAGATGTTCAATGCTATTATAGCTGTTCTGATATTATAAAAAAATGGTTCGAGAGATGGTGATTATTTCGGCATAATACGGTAGATAATAATTTTAATTAAGATAATATTAACCGAATCTAAAATAAGTCGAAGTAATGCTAGTTAATATAGCATAACTAATAATTAAACAATTATTTAAAGGAATGTCCGTAATTTACTTACGTTCGATGTATCGGTCGCTTGTGTGAGACTATAATAGATAAAGTAAATACAAAGTTTATATAAACTAAATGCTAATCTTATTTGACCTTTCACACTTACTGTGGGTATATGTTTAGTCTGGCACGATTAGTTTGGGTAAATCTCCATAATATATACTTTGCGGCTTTATTAACGTCAGCACCTCCTAATTTTTTGTTATTGATAAATATGTTGAAAAACATTCATGCCAATTTTGTATGCATTAAATGAATTTACCTAAATATTCGGGAAAATAATCTTTGAGAGGTACTCGGGGTACCTTGGTTTTAAATAAATCGATTTTGTTGAGAAACAAAATGATAGATGTTCGCAAAAACCATCGGCTATTAATTACAGATTCAAATAGTATGAGGCTTTCTTTCATTCGATTCTGAAAATATGTGTGCGTTAGTTCTTGACAATTCAAAAATAAAGATTTGAAAGTATAAAATACCTGGCCTGCTTCTTCCAAAAGAACTTGATCGTATTCGCTGAGAGCGACACAAAAAATAATAGAAGTCACGGCTTCAAAACAATGAATCCATTTTTTTCGTTCTGACCTTTGGCCCCCTACATCAAACATGCTAAGTATAGGTTTGAGAACGAATTATAAAAAATTAAAAGAAAACGAATAGGAACAAGTATGGGCACATAATTATCTAATAAAAACACATACTGTATGCTTAGTGTACCCATGTTAAATCTTGTTTCAGATATTCCTGTAGTTTTAGTTCGCGCCCTAAGCACGTCAGCTTCATCTGGAATATAACCCTGAGTCCCAATTCGCTTTACTGCATCAAAAAAGCTAAAAAAAATAGGAAAGTTGATGAATCCCCATGATTTTTGAACAATTATATATACTTACTAAGGTGCAGAATCCATCAGATAGAAATGATTTTGCTTTTCAAGAACTTCTGCTATTATCGGATCATCCCATACAGAATCTATGGCTACAACTATTTCTGGACTTAGTTGAAAAGCAGGGTCAGATTCTACATTATATTCCATAATTCTATCGATATAAACCTATAATTTTAATGCAAATGATGAATTAAATGGTTTATTATTATTATTAAATTAGACTATGAGAATACATACTCTGTTTATTGTCTTCTTAGGCTCTAATCGAAATTTTTTAATAGCGTTAACAATTGCTTGCGCTGAATCAATGAGGTTTTTATAAACTGTTATCCGATAAAGCGCTAGCTCTTCTTTGGAATAACCATTCTGATGTATTATTTTCATTTGTTTAACTATCGTCGATTTTCCAGATTCACCTGACCCTGAAAAATAGCATTATATGCAATTAGTTTCTAGAGCTTGTCTATAGTAACCCTCCATAGTTCTTGCAAATGGCTTAAGTCAAGTATTATGGCAAGCAAGAGTTTCGTTCGAAATCTTGGAAACACGTGAATAATAGATGAATAATATACCTAACAAAAGAATTTTACATTCTTTCTTGAATTTTCGGCTGTCTTCTTCAATCTGTTTATCAATTTGTTGACTCCGTAATCGCGATTCTTTTTCTTCTGCAGATAAACATAAGCCCATGTATACAGTTTTATATAAAATGAATGTACTATTACTTATTTCTTCTTGTTATTTGAAACTTATGTTTATTTTAAAGTATCGAAACAATTCGTACAAACGGCAAGACCTAGTTACTCCATTAATTCCATCATTACATAGTCATTTAGTCATGTGCACATCTTAGTGTTACCAGAGTTAAGGGTAGGTGTACGCAGATCATTTCACTATAGTAAATTATGCTTAGAGTTCGAATTGTTACGGTCCCTATTCTGCATATTTAAATAATCCATTTGATTGGCGAAAAGAATTATAAATACTAGTCAGATTAAATACGTAGCATAATTGTAGGTGCGTGTGTAATTACTTGATTGCACAATCGATGACCACCTAAAAAAACAATGGGTTTATAATCTTATTTATTATGAAAACTTTTACAGGTTGTCGAATACTTTTGTTCTTCGCTCGTTTGTATTTCTGAGGACGCTTAATTCGAATTCTAAGGAAATCGGTTTGACCCGAGATTTATAAAATCCGCTGAATCCGAGGATCCGTTATAAGTTTAAATACATCTATGGGATCTTTGCCCTTCAAAAAATTATTACATGAGATTTTTAATTAATAAAATCTATTTTTGGCAAAAAAAAAAAAATTCACACATAGAATGTAATTGGTCAATCACATGGTCTAACATGTGATAACTGACCAATAAACATATGTTTCGATTTTGAAATTGAACTTTTTAAGGTTAAATTAACTTTTAATTTAAATTTTTTATTAAAATTGTATTATTTCTTTAAAATAAAATAATTTTAATAAATCTAAAATTATCCAAGTTAATTACAAAATTACAAAATAATATGGGTAGAAACCAAGCAAATTGTTTTCAAATAAATTTTTTTTAAGCTTTAAAGTAAAATATTTTAACAATTATTAAACCAAATATGATAAATTTTTTTTATTTTAATTCTATATATATAATTATTGAATTAAAATAACTAAAAAATTACCAAGTTTGGTTTAATAGTTGTTAAGATATTTTGATTTAAAATTTTTAAAAAACTTACTAAAAACAGTTTGCTTAGTTTTTACTGAAAATTTCTTATATAAAGTTTTTGGTTTAAAAATAATTTTACAAAATTATATAGTTTTTATAAATAAAAATTAAAATTTTTAGTTATTTAGTAATTTAATTTAAATAATTTTTTTTATTTTATAAAGCTTAATAAGTAGGAGTTTGGGTTCTATAGCTTAGCAATTAAGTTTTTAAACTTTACAAACAAGGTTAATAGTTTGAGTTAGACTGAAGATAATTTTGTTTTTGTAACTTATTAAAGTTATTAATTAGATATAAAGACTTGTAAAAAAGTTTAAGTACAAGTACAAATTTGAAATAATAAAATTTTCAAAAAAAAAACAATCATAAAATGCAGATATTATATATAATAGCAATGTTACAAAAAATTATAATTATAAAAAATTATAATATAAGTTCTTAAAACTAATTTATTTATATTTTCTAATATAAATAGTACTAACATATTTAACTTATAAGATACTTGTTTAAAAAAATATATAATTAAAAAATTATGCAAATAAGTTCTAATTTTTTTATTTTTTTTTCACTTAGATAGCTGTGCAGTAGTTTTTTTTATTAAGAAAATATTAACACTACTACTAATATTTCATGCTTAATTTTAAAGTTTTAACTCTCCTGGTTGCTTTTAAAAATGCCTAAGAATGCACAGGTTGAACGAATGAATAAAGGGTGAATAATAGGTAAATAACAAAAAAAAAAAACTGCCATTATTCTACCTTATATCCGCCAAATAATGGCGGAATAACAGTAAAATAACAGGAGGTTTGTCAATATAAGTAATATAATAGTAACATAATAGCAAAATAATAGAACAGT
>CAJVQA010010355.1:0-11442 GCA_910591915.1 Cetraspora pellucida | reverse complement strand
GGAAAATTATAAAATATAATATAGAGCTAAAAATAAATATATACTAATATAGGAAAAAAATAAATTCTATTACAATACTATACTAATAGGTTTAGCAAGAGGAGCCTCTGAGGTCTTGCTGCTAAGATGTCTAAAAAACAAGAGAGCAAAAGTAGTACATATCTTACCAAACAGAAATAAAAACTCAAGAAATACAGCAACAATCACTTTTGTAAATAATATAGATTTAAAGAGAGCTAGAGGCAAACCAATAAGATACTATAACTATATATTATATTAGAAGTTAAGAAAAGAAGCAGCTGCGGAATATACAAATCTTGAAGAAACAAACAAACACAAATATAATATACAAAAACAAGAAAAAAAAAGTTAGAATTTATAGAAGATTGAGCAACAAGCAAGAAACCAAAACAAGAAGAAAACATTAAAAAGAAGCATAAAAAAAGCAATAAAGAAAATAGCAAAAAGGCAGAAGAGGTCTAAGAAAAAATCAAACTTTACCAAAAAATTCTTCAAGACATATTAGAAAAGCTAGAGATGATAAATAAAGAACAGACTTAGCCTGCCCAATGCTTCTAAAAGTAGTCATAATTAAAAACACAAATATGGATAAGAAGATTACAGAATTCCTGCAAAATAAAAGAGAAGCATCTGAGAAAAAACAATCAAAACAACCTTCTTATTCAATAAAAATTAAAAGCAGAAAAGATAAAGAAAAAGAAGATGATATAATAGTGTTAGAAAATAATTAGCTCAAAGAAAAGTAAAGACAAAAAGCCAAAAAAGAATTTAAAATAGCATGCTATAATATTAATAGACTTAAGACTAAAGAATGGAAGTTAGAAAATCTGGCTGAGTAGGCAAAAAAAGAAGAAATAACAATTCTAGATATAATAGAAACAAACATAGCAGAAAAAGAAAAAAAGTTTTTACTACACAGCCTAAATATATGATATAAAGGGTTTTGAACTAGTTTAGTACAAGACAAGAAAAAGAATCAGATGTAAAAATATTGATAAATAAGAAATAAGAAAAACATATGAGAGCTGTAACAAGAAGCAGTAAATATATAATAGAAATACAAATATACTTCAAACAATTAAAGCTAATTGTAATAAAAATATATATATTACTAAATGATAAATTAATCAGCAAAAGTATATAGCAAAAAGTAGTAGAAATAATTTCAAAGAAGAAAAGACACATACAAATAATTATACTTGAAGATTTCAACTATACAATAGACAATATATTAGATAGACAACATTCACAAACAACAAGTTACAAAAAGCTATCAATATTCAGCTGACTCAAAAAACAAGAGTTTGTAGATATATATAGAAGCTTTCATTTAACAAAAAAAGCATATACATGGTCAAACAAAGACACTGCAACAAGAATAGACTATATTTGGATATTAGAAATTCTTGCATCAGGTTTGCAGAAAGCAGAAATAGAAGATGCAAAAGAACTGACCACAAGATAGTAATTACAAAAATATGGTTAGAACATGCAGTTATAAAAAACAGCAAGACAGAAAGATTAAATATAAAGACCAAACAAGAACAGTATATTTATATAATAAAATAAAGCAAGAAAATTAAGAAGAGTATGCAACAGAACTACAGAGACAGCTAGAAAGAAGAAAGCAATAAAACAACTGTTAGAAGATAATTTTGATATTAATTGCAAAATAAATGCAATAAGTGATATATAGAAAGCAATAAAACATGCTATACTTAAAGTAGCAAATAAATATATTCCAAAAAAGAAGGTTTTTAACACAAAGATAAACAGAAGGCAAAGTTAAAGAAAACAACAGCAGCATAAATATATTGTAGAGATGCAACAAATAATCAAAAAGACAAAAAGAAAAAAAGAATCAAAAGATAGAAGAAAAAGAAGAAATAAATAGAAAACTTAAAGCAATAGAAAGAAAAATAGAAGTAGTGTTACCAGAATTGCACAGACAGTAGTCAGAGACCTGGATAAAAGATATTAAAGGCTGGCAAAAAATACTTAAAGAAAAAAAAAAAAAGAATAAAAGCAACTATAAAGAAAGCAGATTCAAGAAAATATAAACAAAAGATTTGAAATAATTAAAACAGATTAAGACAGAATAATTATGAGTCTTCTTAATAGACTATATAAGAAGATAGTTTTTGACAGATTCATAATACAAGAAGAAAAAAAAGAAGAACTAATAAAAGAGCCTAACACAGTTAAAGCAGGTCTAGAAGAATACTATAAAATAAGTTTCAAAGAAGAAAGACTATGCTAAATGAAATATTAAAAGAATAAAAAGAGATATATGAGCCAAGAAGCTGGATCAATAACTTATAGTATAATAAAGTGAAAAAAAAAATAAATAAGAAGGAATAGAATAAAATACTAAGAAAACTTAAAACAGGCACAGCTTTAAGAATATCTGGTATAAGTTATACATTAATTAAGCATACAAATAAAAAAACAAAAAATCTTTAGAATATTTGCAGACCTTATATTAGAAAAAGGTGAAATACTAAGTAAGTGAAAAATAGCACAAATATATCTAATTTCAAAAAACATTAAATAGGGCTATAGTCTTAATAATATAAGACAATTGTACTAATCGAGACTTTTAGAAATGTTGTCACTAAAGTAATAACAAGAAAATTGGACAAAGTATTCATAGAAAGACAGATACTCAAAGGTCAAATTATACAGGTCTGCCAGCTAACTCAACAGAATAACCAATACATATTTTAAACAAGATAATAAAAGAAGCCCAAGAAAAAAATAAAGAATTATAAATACTTTTGCAAAATATAAAGAAAGTGTTTGACTCAGTTCTATTAGAGAGTCTAGAGTTGGCACTTAAAAGAATCAAAATACTACAGAAAACAAAAAGATATATAATAAATCTTTTTTCCAAAAAATAATTAAAAGTTATTACAGCATATAGCCTAACAGAAAAAATAACAGCAGAAAATAAAATAGATCAAGGTGAAGTAATCTCATCTCTAATATAGTGGCTTTTTTACAACCTATTACTAAAAAGGATTCAAGAAGATAAAACACTTGGCTATACAGAAGAACAGAAATAGAAGAAAGAACATATAGCAATACTATTACAAGCTACAAACAAGCTGCAATAGCATATGCAGATGACATTACATGGATTGCAAATAGTAAGAAGCAACTATTAAGAATCTTAGAAATTGCAAAAGAATTTTTCAAAGCCAATAATATTGAAATAAATAAATCTAAGTCAAACTTATAATAATGAATACTAAGCTTGAAGAAGAAAAAAGAGAGATCTTCTTTAGGCAAAACAGAATAAAAGAAGAACCAAAAAACAGAATAGTAAGATCATTAGAAATTTGGTTAAATAATAGAATAAAGGAGTTATTAGTAAGGAAAAAAGCAGAAGAAATAGTTAATCAAACAGTCAAAGACTTCAGATATAAAAAAATAACAATGAGCCAAATTGCATATATAAATAATACAGTAATCATCCCAAAATTAGGATATCTGCTACAACTAACAAAAATGACAGAAAAGATGATTAACAAAATACATCAACCTTTAATATGCTTGGCAAAACACAAATGCAATATAATGTACATAGCAAATAAGTGCATAATGGAACACAAAGACCTTGGCAACTGCAAGTTATTAGAACAAGAAATAATAGCAAAACAAATAAGCAGCATATTCTTTAGACTAAATAAAAAAGATAGCTTAGGTGAACTAACAAGACTCAGAATAACTCAAGATTGCCAAATAGCAGGCTTAACAAAAGACATAGAATGCAGAAACAGGATCAGAAAAGAAAAAATATTAGAAGAACAATCTAGCATGTTAAACAATAACCAAAGCAAAAAATATAGAAATAAGCATTAGAGCAAGAAAATGCTTATGAAAAGTATATAGATATAGAAACAAAATAAGAAACATAATAGAAGCAAAAATATGAAAATCAAGCAGTACCAAAAATAAATAGTTAGGAATTAATATATTTAAACTAGCTAATAGATATAAGAGGCAAAAAGCTAATTACATGAAAACAGCTTAAAAGTCTTTAAGAAAGGTTGTGTAAAAGGAAAAAGTCAAAATGGTTTAGTGAAATTGAGAAAAAAATATTAATAATACAAGCAAACAGAAAAGTATATGATTAATATAAAGTAAACAATTATAATATGCAAGCATTAAAGATTACATAGACAAAAATGTCAGAAGACAAAAAAAAAAGAGAATGGATCATGTATGGCCAAAAAATAATTAACAACTAGGCAAAGTAGCTAAGAAAAAAAAAAAAAATTTTAATTGAACATTAGTTAATGCACAAAGAAAAAAAAAACCATCAACAGAAATAAGCAAGTGCAAAAGCTGTGAAAACACACAAACACAAACAATAGATAGATATGAAAAGTGGATTCAACTAGATCACAACATAAAAGCCATTTCAGAATCAATAATAAAAAAAATAACAACAGAATTAATGTGACAATAGATTAACTAAAAGAAAAAAGAACAATAGAGAAATAGAAAAATGAGAAAAAAGAATTAGTTAAGCTTAAACAAGTAAAAGAGCTAGAAAATAGAAATAATAAAAAAAACAAAAATTAGATAATGTGCTTATATAACAGCTAATAGGAATTATAATAAGAAACAAAAAAAAAAAAAAAAAAAGATATAACTTTTATATAAATAGAGTATTATACAAAAAAAGTAGAAAGAATAATACAGAAAGAATGGGTATCAAATAGGTACAAATAGGAGAGAAAGCCAACTAGTTAGAGAAAAAAGTAGCACTAAGCCTAGAAGAATGGCCATTAGCTACATTAGCAAAGCTAGTAGCAATATAAGCAGCAATTCTAACAATATCTAAAGAAAAAAATATAGAAATTTATACAGATAGCAATATAGTAATAAGAAACATTAGTAAAGCATTACAAAATACAAAAGATGAAAAAATTCTAAAAATAAAAAACACAATGTGGATACTAAATATTACAGAGCTAGTCAAAAAGAAAAATGCTAATATAGAATTAATTAAAGTTAAAAGCTACAGTAAAGACAGATGGAATAACAGAACAGATCTCTTAGCAAAAAAGAGAGCAAGTTGCATAGAAGTAGTCCAGATAGAAAAACTTAAATGCAAATAAATAGAATACTAACTAGAGTAAAAAAACAAAAAGATAGATATATCTGCAAGACTTCTTTGCAAAATAATTACAAATACCAGAATAGAAGCCAATTAGAGAGATATAAAGTTAATCAGAATTTTGAAACCAAAAACAAAACACATATATTACAACTGGTCAAGTTTTTGAAAAGAGATAAGTAGAACAAAAGAAGTACATTGTACTTTAAGAAAACTAAACATAAGAAGAGATATAGTAATCAAATATGTAATGAATAACCTACTAATACTAATAAAGCTAAATAAAAGAAGACCAGAAGTATATATGACAATAGAATGCCAAGTCTGTCAAAGTGGTAAAGACAAAACCCAAGATCACTTAGCAAGCTATAATGAACAAAAAAGTATATGAAAATGAATACAAAAAGTTTCAATAGCAACAGCATGAAATAGGCTTAAAGAAGAGGAAAAAATCAGAATTTTAGTGCAAATATTATACAAAGCACTATTTGGAAAAACAGAAACAGAAGAAGTTATAAATAAAAAGATGCTAATAAAAGAGCTAACTATAGTAGAAGCAAGAGAAAGACTTGATAAGCTGCTAAGCAAGCAAGCAATAAAAAAATGGTTCAATATAGTAACAAGAACAGTATGAAATACCTTTTATAATCAAATATAAAGAGTTTAGTGCGAAAAGATACAAAAGTAAAAAAAGAAATTAATATAACAAGTAAAATAAAAAAAGGTATATGAGTAAAAGAGAATGTAACAAAAAGAAAAAGCAAGAGAATTAAAAGAAAAGAAAAAGAAAAAAAAGAAAAAAAAGAAGAAAAAAATAAAAAAAAACAAAACAAAGAGAAAAAGAAGCTTGGAAGACAATTAATATACTTGTTATGAAAGAGAAAAGACCCTTTTGGTATGGCTTTAAATAGTTAAATAATAGTCTATCTCTAGCTGAGATAGTGCAGCAGGTTGCATTTAGGTATTGTTAGAATAATAAGTGATACTAGACTTAGATATTAGAAAATGCTATGTAATTATATAGTATTTAGTTTTAAGAATCTTAATAAAGTACTAGCATAACTGCTTAAGACAAAAAAAAAAATTACTCTTTAGAAAATATGCAACTGATCAGTTTATCATATTTTAAATAATCTTGCATTGTTTTCTTGAATTATATACTTATTAAACTATTAACCATATAGCAAATTGTTTTAATATATTATATTGTATTGTATATTATATAAATCAAGAATGGTATTTCAGTATGGTCCTATAATTAGATTATTTAGTATTATATATTGTATTTGTTAATGCTTAGAATAATTTTGTTTGAAAAGATACATTAAATAAAGCAAGAAGATTAAAAAATTTATCTTTTACATTCTATAGAATATTGGTTTATATTTAAATAATCTTTCTTGTTATGGTTTAACACATTTAACTTTTTAAAAAACTTGTTTTTTTTCAGAATTTTTCACTTAAGAAGATATAATAAAGAAATGTTTAATTATAAATATTCAAAGAATTTTATATGTTTATTCAAAAGACTATCTGTACTTATAATATTACTATATTTAGTATAATATTTATAATATTTATTTAAAATAAAAAAAGAAAATTAACATGTTTCAGAGAAAAAAGAATAAACATATTTTGAAAAGAAGCTATAGAATGCATCATTATTTATGCATCATTTATATTATTAAGAAAATTTAATTCTGATTAATTAGTTAGTAATTAAAATATATATATTATTTGCTTTACTTTCATTAAATATTAGTACTATTGTTTTATGTATATCAAATATTTATTACAAAAAGTATTTAAACAGTTGCTTGCACTATACATCAGCTTGTTAAAAATTTAGTAAAATCTTAAAGATATAATAATAAACAATAATATTATCTGATAAAGAAGAACAAGTATGCAAATCAAAAAAAGTACAATGTTATTGCCTAAGATGTAATGAAAAATATATTGATCTTAGAACTAAACAGAATCATATGACCTTAGCTAATATTCAAAATGCTAGTACAAGTGAAGAACAATTGTTATCAAAATGTAAACATAAAAAAGAGCTACTTCCCAAACTTCCAAAACATAATAATTTAAAAAGTAAAAGTTCAAAAAATAAAGATACAGAAGGAGAAGAAAGTGATGTCAAATATTCAGATAATAATCATTCTGATAGCAATTATATAGAAACTAATAGATCAGAAAGTGAAGATAGTACTAGCAATAATGTTGAAAGCAATAAATCAGAAAATGAAGAAGATAGTATTACTAATGTAGAAGATAGTACAACAAGTGATGAAAATAATATAGAATTGAGCACAGATTCTATAAATACATTTCTTAAAGATAACTTTAATGAACAATTACCTATTATTGAAAGAATGGCTAAAGATATATTTAAACAATCTTCACCTGTTAATGATAATAAAGAATTAAATATTGAATGATCTTTAGAAAAATTATTGTTATTCAATATATATTAGTCTTCTGATAATAATAATATTATAATGATGATGTTATAATAATTCAAGATAAAGAGCTTAATGTTTCTCCTTTACTAAGCAATCCTTCAAATGACTTAAATGATATTGCAAGTGCATTTTCAAAAAATTCACAAAAAAGTCATAGACCAATTAATTTTATTTTATCAAAAATTGATTCTGAAATTTTTGATCCACTATTCACTTTTGCTGATAGTAATAAGAATGAAGCAATCATCTTATAAATAATAAAATATTAGCAATGTTTCAATATATTTGATGTTGAAACAAAAGCATTAATAAAGTTTCTTTGCTATATACTTATACATTTCAAAATAAATAAGGCCAATAGTTTTTTGATTTTTATGTTTACAGCTAAATCACCTTTGGGTATCTTAACTAAATATAAAAAATATATTGCTTGCCCAAAGTGTTATAAACTCTATGAATTATTAGATGTCAAAAATTATAAAAAAAATAATAAATCTGTATGCAAAAGATGTATAAATGTTAAATATTCCAAATATAGATCATTTTCTCAAAGATCAGCCTGTAATAAACCATTAGCAGAGATTATAAAAACTAAAGAAGGATCTTTATTATGACCATTAAAACTTTATTCAGTTAGAAGTATAAGACAACAACTTTATATGATGTATCAGTGACCAGACTTTAAGAATATGTTACAGCATTCTAGTAATAGAAATATTCCAAATAGAATTTTTTCAAACATATATAAGAGTGATGTTTGAAAAAACTTTTCAATTAATTTTGATAATTCTTAACTATTTTTTACAAATAACAAACTTAATACACATATTAGTCTAGCTTTTAATATTGATTGGTTCCAACTATTCGATTATACAATTTATAGTACTAAGATAATTTATAGAGTTTTGTGTAATTTACTATATGAAGAATAATCCAAAACAAACAATATTTAACATTAGGTATTATACTAGAACCTAATAAATCTAGTAAATATCAAATTAATCACTATCTTACACTAATTGTTGATGAGTTATTAGAATTTTCCTCTGGTTTAGAATTATCAGTAACATTTAAATATAATAAAGAAAAGAAGATATATGTAGTATTAATATTATCTGCTAATAATGTTTCTGCTGCAAAAAAGATTTGTGATTATGCAAATCATGTAGTTAAATGATATAGTTGCCCAAAACATTCAAAATGTTACCCTAATACTAAAAGAAACCATTATAGTAGTTTTAAAGATATAGAGGAATAGTTTAATTCTGTAGATATCTCATAATATTTTAATGTAGCAAAATAATAGTTATGTTGCACAAATAAGAATGAACATGAACAACATGTCAAAGATACTAAAGTAAAATAGTCAGAACTATATTGGTTAAAATATTTTGATCCAGTTAAATTTATAGTGGTTGATTCAATGCATTGCTTATTCTTAGTCATTAGCAAGTAGATATTGAGACAGTGTTTATTAAATTATAATAAACTTGACAATACTAAACTTTTAACAATTAAAAAATGTATGTCAAATATTAAAGTTTCTGCTAATATAGATCATATTCTATTAAAAGTCATGTATAAATCAGAAGGGTTTAATTGATTTACAGCAGATCAATGAAGAATATTCTACCAAGTCTATACTATTTCTTGCATATGAAATATATTAGATCTTGGAGATAAAGAAATCATTTTTAATTTTGTCTGTGCATGCAATTCATTAAGCCAAATAGTCAAGCAAAATAACATAGACAAAGCATATAATTGGCTAATAAACATGACACAGTTAATTGAAAAATATTATAGCCCAACACATATATCATCAAATATTTATTTGTTATTTCATATTAGGCAATGTTGTCTAGATTATAGTTCACCCTATACTTATTAATACTATTTTTTCAAAAAGATAAATGGTCTATTAGAATTCTATCTGACAAGCAATCAGTTAATTGAATCTAAACTTATATGCATTCTAATGAAAAATATACAAGTAGAATTTAGAATAAATTCAGCAGATAAAGATGATACAAGATCATTATTGGACCAAGTTCTTTTACTCTTAGATAAAAAAGTATATAGAAGTTTAAAAATAACTAAAAACTTTGAGAGTAAAAATTTGATAGCATATCTAAAAATAGCTGATAAAATTGATACAACAGATGTAATTACAGAAGCAGAAAAATATCTTGGTGAAATGCTAAAACCAATTCTTTTAGATATATATCTTTTTCAAAATATTTATCAATATCTTATTAAATATTATTCTACATTATATAATATAACATTACCATCAGTTAATAATGTTGTAACCCAATATAGAAGATTAAAGTTGGAAGTAAATATATATAGTTTGAAAATAGCCTTATACTATGTAAACTGCTCATATATCAGAGCAAAATTCTTAGCCTTTACAGATAATTTTGTTGATATATATCTAGGACAAATACAATTCTTTTTTCAATATAAATTTTTCATTAATATCTTCTATTTAGCTTATGTTTAATGGTATTAACTACACAAAATATAAAGACATTACTTATCATTAAAGGATAATAAGTGTTGTAATATAGAAATTTGACAAGATAAATTTTATAATGAAGTTAAAGACTGTATAATTTCTGTTCAAAGGATATTAGAATAATTTATCCTTTCATTATACAAATTTAAATATGATACTTTATTACAAAATATATTAGTAGTAATTCTAATTAATAAATGATTTAATATATAAATTTTTTTTTTTTGCTTATACTAAGGCTGTAATTATTGGCAACTATTGCCTTTATTGTATTAATTATGATTATATAACTTGTACAAGGTGAGTATATAACTAGCCATATGTACAACTTTTGGTTGTCTATTTTAAGTAGTTCACTTGCATAGCAGATTCTACACTAGTTGCCATATCTGCAATCTACTAGAAGATTACCTATTTAAATACTCTGATCTCTATACTTATACCAACAAATAGCGCACAAGTTTTTATATATCTAAGTGCCATCTAATCTAACCATAACCTTTCTGTTTGTACATCCATCAAGCTATTACACATTTTAGAGTATGTCATCTGATTATAGAGCTTCAAGGGGCCTCTTTGCTAACTAACTACATACATTTAGTCTCTTGTTAAAGGGCTTATCTTTGCAGAGTTCACTCAGATCCTAGCATTAACTTCATAGCATATCCCTAATACTTATAGTATACCCCTGTTTTCAACCTCTAACTCTCAATTCAGATAGTCTAATAGGATTATGACCTGTCACTGGTATTCTAGGATCTGCCCCCAAGGTTCTTTTCTTCTAATTTGAGACTTCTGACAGCCTGGTTGGTAGTACCTCTTACCTAAGGTTCTTGTCTACCCAATTCCTTCCATATTGGTATTCATTTTCTAGGTCTAGTCTTTACAGTAGTACTGTCAAAGATATGTGTTACCTCTCTAATTAGGTCTTCCCAAGTGGGCTTTAGTTTCCTAGTTTACAAATTTATATGGCTATAAGAACTTATCTTGGATTTGCATTACTTAATGCCAGTTTGCATTTTTCTGTATAACTCCAACATTGCACAGATGCTCTATGACCTGCCAGTTATCTGATGCAACTGTGTTACAAGTACTAATTCCAACTGATCGATAGAGTGCCATTGCCATAATACTGTTTACCTTTCATAATACTGATATAACATAGATAGTTTTCTAAATTTTCATTGTTGGTAGGTTTTGAACTTCCAATCTATCACTTGGGAGGTTGACAACTTAACCACTTTACTAAGTTACCACACTCTGATTTAATATATAATTAAACTAATAGTTTATTGATTAATTAT
>CAJVQA010010354.1:0-11442 GCA_910591915.1 Cetraspora pellucida | reverse complement strand
AACAGATTTACACGGCCACAAGGACTTATCTAGTGTTTGCACTGCCCGATTTGTCAGTTTGCATTCCTCTGTGTAACACCATATTTACACAGATGCCCCATGACCTGCCAGTCATGCTGGTGCGACTGCCATTATAGGTATCCTAACCCAATCATTAGTAACAGTTGCTGTAATATGAATATTACATAGGTGATTATCCAAATTTTCACTGTTGATGGAATTTGAACACCCAACCTCCACTTGGGAGGTTGACAACCTAATCACTTTACTAGGTTGCCATACCTCTGAATAATTTTACTTTTAAACTAATTAATTAGTAGAACTTATTAAGTATACAATATCTAATTTAAGTTAAGTTGCAAAAAAATCTTATCTATTTCAGCAACTTTAGCAACTAGTAAACATAATTGGCAGCATATAGGTATATTTATTTTAAATTACATAATAAATTACTTTTTTAAAAAAGCTAAAAAACTTGTTTTTATATATTAAAATATGCAAATTCTTTATTAATTAAAAAGATCTATATTGGTTAAAGATCTACAAAAAAATAATATAAAAGTTAAAAAAATCTGTACTATTAATATAATGCTAGATGATCAAAAAGCAAGCAATAATTCAAATTATGATAAAATTGAAGTGCTTGATAATAACAATTTTACTAATTTTTATAATAGACTCATTAATATACTTAATAATGATAAATATAAATTTAATAAATATTAAATTTTGAAATTTTTTTTATTTTTTTATAATTGAGATTTTGAAATTTTTTTTATTGCATCAGTAGCTACTTAAATATTCATTAAAAAATAATTCTTTAAATTAAAATATTTCTGTATTGCAATTTGATATATAAAAAATATATTATAAATATAATAACAAATATTAATTATATTTTTATATATAACAAAAAGAAGAATAAAAATAAAAATAGACCAAGCATAAATATTAGTAATAATGCCAATCAAATTCTATAATGCTAGTATTTTATATTATATATAAAATTATATAAAATTTAATTTTTTAAAACTTGTATAAAATTACATATATTGTAAAATTGTAATTTATATAACACAACTCTAATTGCATATCTCTGAAATCAGGTATCTGATTTTAACCTGATTACTAAAAATTAACATAAATCAGGCAAAAATTAGTGTTAGTTAATAATCAGATTAAATTAGATACATGATTTGTAACTGATTTTTTATTTTTTGTTACATTTGATTTTATTAGATATGTTACAAATTCATTGTTTAATTATAAAGTTATATTACATAAGCTATATAAAAAGTTGACTGCACAGACTAATAGCTGTATAGAAAATTCATAAATCTATATAAGAATTTAATAATTTGTAATGAGAATAAAATTTAATTATAAAATATTTCAAGATTTTACTAATGTTAAAATGGTACAACTCACCATTTTGCTAATTTGTTCAAAGATACTATAGCAATGATAAATTAAAAGGTAAGTTGTAACTAAAGAGTATAAAAAATAACAGATTTAGTAAGAAGAATTTGATAAAGTTGCAACTAACTTAGCTAGCTTACAATAAAATTTTTTTTATGCTAAATAAATTTTGAATTTCAATAATTATAAACAAGTTATTTTGTTTCTAACAATGGTAAAATTATGTAAATTGGTTTAGTAATTTGTGAGTTATTGGCATATTCATTTCAACTATATGATTTTTATATGAGACCTTATGGCAATAAAGAAATCAAATGATTGTAAGAAAATTATGATTGCATGATTAATTTTAATATTACTAAAATAATCAAAAATTAATACACCTTTTATTAGTTAGTAGATTTTACCAACTAAAAATATTTTAGAAAAATAAAACTTATAAGCAAATTATTATTATTAAAAATTCAAAATCTAATTAGTTAGCCCAATGCCATTTTTTGCTATAATGGGCCCATATGAGAGTAATAGTAATTTTTCTCCAATTTTTACTATAAAATTTATATCCTTCAATCACAATCTACCATTTAAGTTGTTTAAATGAAGAATATACAGTAAAAGTATGAAGATAAAGCAAGTATAGAATCAGAAAATTTTGAATTTGTATTATTAAGAATTCATAAATATCGAATAGAATAGTAAACATTAAACTTTGATGGTTTACATGTAGGGCACTTAGTCTTTGTTAAAAGTTTTACAACAAATAAAAATTATTGAATTAAATTTTATGCTAGTCTAAAAATTGTATGATAGACTAACATAAAAATAGCTTTGATTAATAAAAATTTATGTCGTGATTTATGCAAAATATTATTTGCATTACTATAACAAAATCCCTTCTAATTGGTATACTAACAGGTCACAATGTCTATAGCATTGTGAACTCTCAATATAGTGTGAAGGCTAATTAAAATCTTGTTATAGTGAAGTTAAGTTCAAAGTAGTAATGCCTGATGAACCCCAACAAAACTATAAGTTTCATTTGTTATACATGTTTTCTGTGATGTTCATCATATTATGAAGCCTTTGTAAATTGTGTTTGTTATATGAGTTTTATTTTTTAGATGAGATTAGTATATAATTCATTTATAATTATTATGATATAAGCTATTTAAGTTGGATTGATCTAAATTAGCCTATTACATTTAGTAACTAATTACTCTAAATTTTAATGGCCACATATCATATATAATTGTTATAGTATTTAAATTTTCTTTGTTTCAAAGAAAGTAATATTGAATAAAATTAATTTAATCAAGTTTGCTAAATATTTATGCATTATATAATTAATATATTAAAAACATAATTATTATGTGAGTGATTTAATTTAATTCAATCAAATTTGATTCACTAGACTAGCCATCATAATAATCATTTATTAGACAGCTATTTTATAAAATTATGTATTTGTTATGTAATGCACTAAATTTTGCTATTGTTATGCAAGTAGTGATTTTGTTACTTTAAATAAATTAACATAATATATTTGGCAGTAAGTTATCATGCTAACAATTAAAATATTAAATAAAGTCACAAACAAAAATTATAGAAACTTTGTTTCGATGATTGTTTTAAGTTTTTTGCCTTTGTCTCAATTGTCTTAGTAACAAAATAAACATATATCAGTTATTTCTAATAAATATCGAATACAATCTATAATAAAATTTAAAAATTTAAAAGAACAGTTTGCATTGATATAATATACCTTATTATATCCAAGTATTATCAACACTTATAGTTATATGATCATGTTCTGTTCAAGTTGCAAGTGTGATTATCCTAAAGATCAATTCATTTGGGAAGACATTTGACATAAGACCTGTGTAAAATGCAAAGAAAGCTATGATCAAAAAAAACAAAAAAAACTATTAGCTTCAATCACAAACTCAACTATCAAATCAGTTGAACAACTTGAAAATATTGGGTATGATACTATTCAGGAGGTAAATGTTAATATTGCACATGTCGAGATTGACTGTCTTGACATGAGAGTCTCATTGAACATGAAATCAAAGAAGTGACAGCCAATAAAAATAGCATGGCCAATGCAGTTTATCAAACCTATTTGTTAGTGAATATAGATATAACTTCAGATATAATAGCTAAAGATGTTGTTGCTCTTGTTGTTACCAAAATAGAAGATGGTGATGATTATTTATGAAAATAAGTATATCATAAAAAAACTTTTTTACTTTTTCACTTTTTTTGATTCTAAATACTTATCAACATAGTTTTTTGCATGTTAAAATGTTAAAAAAATTCAGTAACAAGGTTGGTAGGTTCTACTATATATGCTGTCAATTATATAAAGTACAAAGAAAGTATATAAATTCAAATTGTAAATAGCGAACACATTATGATTGCAAGTAAAAAATTGTAATAAAGATAGACATAGATCTTGAAGTTGCTGTAGTAGATATTTATCATGGACTTATCTATTCATGTCCAGACCTTTGTTCTAAAATACTCATCAAATTGTATAAGGAAATTGAGGTGAATGTATATCTAATTATTGTGGAACTTATAAATTATTTACAATACCAAGGGTTCAATATTTCTAAATATTCACCAAAGCGAATTTATTTTTGAAAATCCATAGTAAGTAGAAGTCTTTTTTAACATCATAATAATCATGTAGAGTCTACACATAATTACTTAAGAAGTATCATGACTAGGGCTTTTATCAGTATCTTAATATGTTAAATTTAGAATCTATCACAATCACATTTATCACCCTACTACTAAATGAAATTAATAATTTCAACATTAACATTAATGAAATTTATATAGACACTACTTATAAAATAGCAAGAAGATATTACAAATAATAGCAGATGTAGATGGAACTGAATTTCTAATAGCTTATCTAGTACTAGATATGACAAAAGCAATGAATTCAAGTACTAGCATAAGCAAATGCAATGAAATATTAAAAAACTTTTTTGATGTTGTAAAAACACATAGTATTAATCTATTTTTTATATTTACAGACAAAGATTTTACAGAAATTAATGCTATAATAGTGGTATGGAATCTATCAGTAGTACAATTATGCACTTGACATATTAATTGGACCCTAAAATTTAAACTTAAGAAGAAATTTAAATGATCGAGTAATACAGAATTATTAACTGTAAATTACAATCTAATAAAGCATTAAAGGAGTTTAACTTCATAGATCTAACTTTCTACCTAAATAATAAAGATCAAAACATATATACATATGTTCTTTGCCTATAAGTACACCAAGAAACAATTTTGGAGCTGATACAAAAACATTTTAACTTACATCTACTTATACCAATTGATGATCAAGAAAATATTTTGACACCAGAAAATATTAGACAAAACACAGTAAAAAAATATATTAATTTTGTGTTATAAATATACTGCAGCTGTTGTAGACTTACCTATGGACTAACTGGTATTCCTTATAATGGTGACACCTGTATGCACAATCAGCTAAACCCACAATACCCTTAAGCAAAATAACTATAAAAATTGAAACACACTGGAGTGTCATAAAGCAACGTTATTTACATTGCTTTAATCGACCTAAATTAGATTTACTTCTTTGGACACTCTTTAAAAAAATAATTTCAGTTCAAAAAAAATGATTTTCTTAGCTTTTAAGTGGTATAGTAGAACTCTAGTGGTAAGATGATTTTAAAAGAATATGGAATTATGTTAGTACAAATAAGGAATAATGAACAAAAATATGTAATAATAATAAATTCAATAAAGATAAAAGAAAACAAGACACTAATATAAGAACTACAGAACCTGTTAGGTCATACTTTACTGATAGTACTCACTAGGTCTGTAGTTACTCTGCCTTTTTTAGTAACCATTTCTTATTCTGTAAACATCTGATCTAAAAAATTACAAATCTACCTAATAGAAATCATTGACAATTGATCAAAAGTAATTTTGAACATCACACAACATCTCTGTTTCTTATTATTAAAAATTTTAATGATACCATGACCAGTGCCTTTGTACTATCTGCCTTGCCAATATCATCCATGATACCAATTAAAATCCATGATTTTTTTAATATATTTTATGATGAAATTCTTGAAAATGATGCTCATACCTTTATTAAATCAAACTGGCCTTTGTTTGAATGTGCATTCAAACAAGCCTATACAGAAAAATTGACTCATAATTGGAATTATGTTTGTGCAATTATAAAGTCTAGTAAATTATTGGATATAAAAAAAGAAGTGCAAGCAGTAGAACGAAAGAAACATTAGCAAAAGACATAAGCTTCTGAAAATAGAAAACCATACCTAATATATCTCTTATTTCCAGATGTAAATAGTCAGGAAGATGAACTGACTCTACTAAAAACAGATAATAATTAGTGTCTTCTATTATTAGTTATAAGCCTCTTGTAAAATCTTATTTTACTTTGCTAAAACATAATAAAATAATTTAATCCAGGTCTCACCTTGATCTATATCATATAAATAGTTTAGTTAAAGGAATAAATTAGCAGTTTTTTAAAGTTTATTAACGATACATAAGAACGAGAAAAGAAATCGATGCTTTCATCATCGTTATTAAAAATTTGTATTAATTAAAAGATATCAACGTAATTATATCATATGATAACGCCGAAGATCTTCATTGGTCCGGTCCAAATGATGATCAGACCACCTGCAGCTGCGGCAGTGGCGTTTATCACGCGACCCGCAATTTCGATGGCCGCCCTGGTCGTGTCATTTTGTTGTGGCAGATTTCAAAATCATGTGGAACATAACACGTTCAAGAAAATTCAAAACAAACATTCAGTGCTCTAATTCCTAATTCTACCCTGGCATACATTCAAGTAGTGCGTACAGATTTTTCATAAGTCCCTATACATGGTCCTTTTTTTAAGTGACCTTATATATATAAAGACCATTATATATTTGCAAAAATAATCATAATCATCGTGATCTTAGACAGTCAAAACCCAATAGTTTTTGACAAAAATTTAATAAATATAGGATATTTCATTCGCTAAATATTGGGGATATAACTTGGGTTAAGATATAAATTAGTGGAGGTTTGACTGCATATAAGGTCACTTAAAAAATATTGACTGTTGCTACTTATGAAACACCCACGCATATAAACCCCAATATATATTTTATATATTTAATAAATATCCAATTAAAATGTATTTGCACACACGCCATTTTAGATAGCAGTTAGCTATGTGATACTCCAGACCAGACTATAATAAAACGTATAGCCCACTTCTGGAGTGCTCCGGAGTGGATTATATGTTTTATTATAGACTGGAGTACACCATTAACAACTCTACAGTTAACCATACACTTCGTAGTTTACATTACTATGTTCCTGGACTACATTCTTTGATATATACAAAATTCTTAAATTTGATTGGTTAAAATTTTTAAAATTTTGGCTAATTGGATCCTGTTGCCACCTTAAAAAATTTCGCGAAAAGATAAAATAACTCCTAAATCGTCGAAAATTTGATCTCAAAAAAAAAAAAAGTCATGTTCAAAATTACAATTACATGAAACCGAATCTTATAAAATTACTGAAATTTTACATCCCTATCTAAACCTACCATCTGCTACTCTGGAAATATCGACAATTTTTTTCATTAGTAAGAGATTAAAAATGTCGATACGGTGAGTTATACCGACATTTTATATTAAATTTTTGACAAAAATGTCAATATAGAAAGATTTTACTATGATGTTATTATGTCTAGATATCGGTATAAACAGAGCAACATGTAATAAAATACCATAGCTTTAGAACTTAATGATGAAAACGTTAACCTTAACATAATAAATAATAGCGAGCGAAATTTTTTAGGTTGGGAATGGTAGAGTCAAATTATGAAGTTTATAATGTAAGTTGCATCGTAAGCTACTTTGTATTTATTAATTGTCGCGGCTGATGCTGAAATTTGGGATCTCGATTTGAAAATATAAGCTCTGCTAAAACCCACATATAACCTTTATTTATCACTTCTAGCCAAAATTTCTAAAAATAAAAACGAAAAGAAACACTCCAAATTTTAGCATCACCGCGACACCAATTTATAAAACAATATCCCACATATGTTAATAAGAATAAAAGACGTAAATATAGTAAATATATTCGTCAAATAAATTTATTTTTGTTACTCTGAAATATCGATGGTATCAATGGGTTTACTTATCAGAGACGAGTTTTTGTTTGTGTTAACTATTTGTAATGTATTATCAACTTCTAAAAATTTCTTTTTAATTTTATTATCTTCATCTGAACTTAACATTTCCTCTATCCATAATCCAAGTTGATAATTAATGGATTTTGCAGTAGGTCGTTTTTTAGGATTGGAATCCATACACCTTTTAGCTAATTTAACATAGCAGTTAGGTGTCCCGGGAATAAATTCTAAACCTTCAAAAGCTTGTTTTCCAGTTGATATTTCTGTCATAATAACGCCAAGACTATAAACATCAGCTGCTGGTGTAAACATTTTATGATCCATCAAAACTTCTGGAGCAATGTAATATTCAACACCGAATTTTTTACTCGTTTTAGAAAGCCCTAAATCAGCGATATACGCGCTACATAAATCATCTTGTAAAATATTACCACTATGTAAATCTCGATGTTCGAGTCCTTGAGAATGGATAGCTACAAGATCAGAAGTTATGCAATATAATAATTTCAATTTATCTTTCCATCTCATTTTCGCTATAGAATTAAGATTCTTATTTAAAGAACCCATTTCTGCATATTTTAAAACAAGGATATATTTTCCAGTTTCATCTTTTGATATACCATGACATTTTAAAAACGAAGGATTCTCATATCCGATTTCACAATACGCTTTCAGCTTTAAGAAAAGTATGTTAGCAAAGAAATGATAATAATAATGAATAATAAAAATAGCAATAAAATACCTCGTCTAAATAATTTTGATCATGAATTTTTTTAAGCGCGAATGTAACATTTTCATTATATTTTTTAGTTTTTCTTATCCATCTCGCACTATATACAGTCGCAAAATAACCTTTTCCGATTTCTTTAACATTTTTAAATTCATTATAAGGAATCCATGTTAATTGATATCTATTATCATCTAATAATTTTTTCACAACATCATGAATATCAAATTTTTCATGTGTTGATTTAATCGTTTCGTGAGAATTGTTTCTTTCCATTTGATACCAATGATTAGCCTTTTGTATATCTATTTGTGTCCCAATTCCGTTCCGATAACAATATCCAAGTCGACTCATTGCGGCATTATTTCCCATTTCGGCTGATTTTTTAAAATATTCGAGTGCTTTATGTTCATTCTTTTCAATTCCAATTCCTTTTTCATAACAATTTCCAACATTAAACATTCCGCTAGTGTTCCCCATCTCAGCAGACTTTTGAAAATAAACGAATGCTTTATGTTCATCCTTTTCAACTCCAATTCCATTACGATAACAATATCCAACATTATATGTTCCATTATTGTTTCCCATCTCAGCAGATTTTTGATAATAAATAAATGCCTTATGTTCATCCTTTTCAACTCCAATTCCATCATGATAACAATATCCAACTTGATTAATTGCGGTTGCGTCCCCCATCTCAGCAGATTTTTGATAATAAATGAATGCCTTATGTTCATCCTTTTCACCTCCAATTCCATTGAGATAATTATATCCCATCTCATTTAATTTCGACGGATTTCCTTGACCCATTTTTTTTAAGACGTATGAGAAAACGAGAAACCGAATTTGTACTATTCATATGTACGTACGTATATTTTAAATTCACGTTACATTGAACTAATTAAAGATTCGTGTAACAAACGCTCTCGAGTAATGTTGGTTTACATACGTTCGTACATAGTTAATTATTGATTTGAAGCTAAAGCTATTTTCCCTCTGTGGTTTATAAAATTATCTAATTTGCTAATTTGCTGTTATTTTGACTAAAAATTACTTGTTATAAAGTTAAGAATCGTGAGAAAAATCACGTTCACTAGCAAATCACTAGTAAATTACTAGCAAATTATATTGAAGGGTTGACGTTTCTACTAAAAATAACACACTTTATCATTATCTTGATATTATTTAGTGTGTCAATTATTTTAAAAATTTGGGCTGATTACTAAAAAACTTGGAATTGGCGACTTTATATTTTATCCATTCAAACATGTATTTAGATATTGCTAATTCACTTTTAACGATTATATTATATTGCACGATTACCACGATTTAATGATTTTTACGTGCGTTATTACTGATTAAAGCTTCATTTGTGATATTCTGGAGGTCTTGTAAAATTTGCATTTTATAAAGAGATAAACTTGACCATCGGAGTTAGGCCACACAAATTTAATATCTTATATGGGATTAATGTTGAGAAAGATGAAAACAAGACATTTACTTATTATCAGAAATTTGCAGACATGAATAATACTAATGGAATATATCAAGTCAGCCGTTGTTATTGGTTTCCATAACATGAAACTTTTGAACGAACCTGGTCGGCTTTTGTTTTAAAAAATTTCATAAACTTATATAAAATTTTTATAAAAATTTTCTTAAAAACCTACCGAATTATTACAGCTACTTCCATAATTCCTGGAACACCTAATAAAAATTGACCGAATGATGTTCTGGCTGATTCGATTAAATTTGTCATGGTCCTTATCAGAGTTGGCACTCGAAACGAAACCTACCTGAAACTAGTTTCGGATTTTCTAAAATAATCTGAAACTCCGAAACCAGAAATTCCGAATCTATAATCCGAAACCCCTAAACTATAATCTAAAATTTTTAAAAATTATAAATTAAAAAATATAAACAAAAAAAATTAGACCAACAAAGTAATAACGGTAAGTAATAAATTAATTATTCTATTTATTTCAAATAGCTCAATAAACGGAATATTTATTATAGCCAGAAAGTATTATAATTACGGTTTTTCTAAGTATTTGGAATATTCAATTGCCTTTTAAAATGATTATAATTCTCCAATTTATGCAATAACACAAAGTTTTTATTAATACTACTGAGCCATTTGTTACTATTGTTGTCTTCAATTATTTTTTATTGCAGTGTCCTGGATTCAAATAAATAATCCGAGTTATAATCTTCCAGAAGTACATTAAAAATTAAATTAAAATTTTCTGGTTCATTTGCATTTTCTTGATTAGTTTTTATAATTCATTTCGATTTTCATTCTTTTTTTATTTATTGTTAATGGAATTTGGTTATAAAATTTTTATAATAATCTGAATTATTAAACCGGTTCCAATCTCTAGTTCTTGTTAATCAATAAAACTTAAACAAAAAATATTACAAAAGCTTTTGATGTATATACATTTAGACTTTGATAATTAACATATTACATAAATTTAATACAAATATTAAAAAAATAATGTATAAACCTATATATAAATAATAATATTTTTTTATATATTCAGGTTGATTTACAGTAGTATTTAGATTTATGTATTTTTAGGAATTTTTTATTGTTTAAACAATAAAAAATCTTTGAAATCATATTAATCTGAACACTCTAATTTATAAAAAAGATATCAAAAAATTAATTGTAATTAAATTTTATTACAATTATTATTTATAATAATTGTTAAATAAAAATAATAATAATCAATTAAATTTTATTACAATTATTATTTATAATAATTGTTAAATAAAAATAATAATCAATTAAATTGCAAATTTTTTTATTAATGAATAATTAATCACTTAACTAAATTAGCTTTATTAGTTAGTAAAATTTTAAAGATATATTTATTTTATAAGAATACACTAGTTATATGTACAACTTTAATTATTGTTTATTTAAGGGTAGGGTGTACATAAATCATTTTTTATATGACCTAGATGGTATAATGGACTTTTATATAGTAAATTAAAATATGTTACTAATAAAACTTTTTTATTTTTTAATTAATTTTTATCAAAATTCAATAAT
>CAJVQA010010353.1:0-11443 GCA_910591915.1 Cetraspora pellucida | reverse complement strand
GTATCCCATTCTTACAGCTGATCTGATATTGCTATAGCCGAGACCAACACTGGTGATCAGGGCATATTATTAAACCACTATGCTCTTGTAGAGTTTACTCCAACCCCAGTACTTACTTTACAACATATCCTTACTCTTTGGTATTCAATTTAAGTTCCACCAAGCTGCCATTTCAGATAGCCCAGAAAGGTAGAATAAGACTATACCTCTGGTTTACATGTTTGCCAGCATATACCCTTTTCCTTCGGAACCTGAAAATTCTGTCAGTCTGGTTGGTTCATCTGGTCCCTCTTCAAAGACCAGCACATTTGCTTAGTTTCACAAGTTCTAGCTCTGTTTCATAAGTCTAGTCTTTACAGTAGCACTATCGAAAGCTCGGGTTACCTTTCTACTCAGGTCTTCCAAGTAGGCTTCCATCTTTCTTCTATTGGTTCCTATAATTTATATGGTCATAAGAACTTATTATAGGTTTGCACCGCCTGGTACCAGTTTGTATTCCTTTGTGTAACCACAGACCTTGTCCCAAAGAACAATGTCATATGACTGTTACACAAATGCCATGTGACCTGCCAGTTATATAACTAATAATGATAATTAATAAAATTGATATATATTAATAGTAATTAAAAATTATTATTGATATATAGTATTTTAAAAACTTTTTTAATAGAACTTCTAAATCAATAATACAGTAATTAGCATTTTTAAATTATAGTTAAAAGGTCATAACTTCAAATCTAATTAAAGAACAAGACTTAACTAAAATCATAATTATATAATTTATAAGAATATAACTAAAATTAAACAAAAACAAAATTTATATATATGTAATTTGCTAATATAACTATAGAGTTAGAAATGATAGAAAGGGTATAATTTATTAATAAAAAATACTAAAATAAAATAAACTTAAAATAAACAATCTAATTAGTAGATTATATAAGGGTATGGTAACTTAGTAAAGTAAATAAATTGTCAACTTTCCAAGTAATAGGTAGTAAGTTCAAAATCTGCTAATAGTAAAAATTTAGATAATTATCTATATAATATATAAATAATATTATAATGACAGTATTCTGTTGATTAGTTAAAATAGAATATTTGTCACTATGATCATACTAGCATAACTAGCAGGTTATAGAGTATTTGTAAAATGTTGGAGTTATATAAAGAAATGCAAACTGACATCATGTAATGCAAATTCAAGATAAGTCCTTGTAGCTATATAAATCTGTAAAACTAAGAAGCTAAAGTAATACTACTGTAAAGGTTAGTTCTAAAAAATAAATATCAATATAGAAAAAATTAGATAGACAAAAACTTCAGATAAGAAATATAACCAACTATGCTGACAGAAGCCTCGAATTGAAGGAAAAGAATCTTAAGAAGGCAGATACTTGGAATATTTGAAACAGATTACAGTTCTTCTAGACTATCTAGATTGGAAGTCTGAGAACTAAAGCAGAATATAACTAAGTACTAAAAATATGCTGTGAAGTCAGTATTAGAGTTTAGGTAAACTTTGCAAGAGTGAACCCTATTAATAAGAATTTAATATAGGCAATTAGTTAGTAGAGAGACCTTCTAAAGCCCTATAGTTAGGTAACATACTCTAAAATATATAACAGCTTGACAAATATACAAACAAAAAGATCAAAATTAGGTTAGATGATACTTTGGTGTACAGAAACTTGTGCACTATCTGTTAGGTGTAATATAAGAATAACTTTGTAAAAGTTTATATAATTATAATTAAAATCATAATAAAACAATAGCTACTAATAACTACCATTTTAATAAAAGCAAAAAAAAAAAAAAATAGTAAATTATATAAAATTAAGAAACTGTAATTTAGACAACATGGATCCTATATTGCAAAGTTAGAAATCTGAAATATTATATAATAAACTTAATAAAGTATAAGCTATCTTATTAATATAATAATATATAAAGACTATTTTGTTATTCTGTAGATCTTTGCAACAATGATAACACTGGTTTTAGAAAATAAAAGAAACTCTAAAATGTTTAAAAATCTATTAAATATAAAAAAAAAACTTTTTTAATGTAATTTTTTTTTTTTAAATATTAACAATGAGGCCATGTCTTTAACTTTATTAAAATTCAATTGAAGTTTTTATAAAAAAAAACTTGTTTTTAAATTACATATAAAGAATAAGACTTAGACATATAATTTGTAACCTAAACCTATAAGAGTGGCCAAGGCTCACCTAAATTTGGGTTTGAGTAATAATATAAGAGAAAGAGATATGGTATTTAATCTATTAGATAGTTCAAAGATAAATTTTAGTAATAATTTATAGTATTAAAATAGAAGGTAAAGGTAGACTAGAAGAATGACTATGAGTTAAATTAATAAAGAGTATAGTCTGGAACTATGCAGAACGTGAAAAATAATATGAAATTCATATTTGTTTATATATTTGTTAATTTAAGTAAAGAAGAAATTTGATAGAAAGAATAGTAGCAATACAGTAAGAGATAGAGGCATTGTGGATAGTAAAAATAAGATCAATAAGAACTAAACCAAATAGAATAGAAATAAGAGAAGGTATATATGAAGAATTATGCAGTTTGAAACTGTTAAGTATAAGGATTTCAGTATGTAAATCAGAAACAAGATTGGTAGACATATCAAGATTAGTTGTATTTAAGATACTATTAAGAGAATTAGAAATTAAGTGATAAATTATTTGGGTTGATGGGTAGATGGCCCAATGGAGTGAAGAACTAGTTTGGTTGCATTAATGACAGAAGGAAGAGAATAAAGAATTATATTTATGAAAAATATGAGAAACAGAAAGTTTATCTGTAAGGATTTTAATTTGAAAAGTTTTCAGAATAGATAAATAAAAGCTATAGGCAAAGTTAGAAATTTTTTGATTATTGTTAATATAAAACCATGTAGCTTTTTAGTTAATGTCAGATGCAATAGTAGACTATTATTAAAACAATGTTGAGATATCTAAAGTGTTATAATATAAGCTTGACATATAGTTCAAATAAAGCAGCAGATAGGAATTTCAATAGAAAATTTATCAATAAAAGGAGTATAGTTGAGGTTATAAGAATTATTAGTTAAAAATGTTAGATAAGGTAATATTTAGTAATTACAAACAAGTTGATCAGCAAGGTTGTTAAATGGATCATCTTGGTGTGCAGTAACTTTATAAAAAGTAAGTTGAATTTTATAAGATTTGATAAAGTTAATAAGTGTTTGTCAGATGGAAAAATATGGAGTATGAGTATGAGAAAGAGTAGATGCTGATTGTCTAATATAATTTTTTAGTAAATTGCAGATATAGTAATTAGTATAAAACCTTTATGCAAAATATTTAAATAATTACTAAAAATTATATATATAACTAGTTGTATATTATAGATTAAATATTATACTCCTTTTTTATATATTATTACTAATATTCAAATCTAGGTGAGTCTTGGCCACTCTTGTAGGTTTAGGTTGCAAATTATATGTCTAAGTCTTTATTCTTTATATGTAATTTAAAAGCAAGCTTTTCTTTGTAAAGACTTCAATTGAATTTCAATAAAGTTAAAGGCATGGCCTTATCATTAATATTTTTTTAAAAAAAGAACTAGTTGTATGTTTATTTTTGTATAAGTTATATGTAATATATAATTAATAATATAATCAAATAACTTTAAATTATTTTTTATTTGTTATTTATTAATTCTGATTAATTACTTTAAAATACTAAAAAATTATTACAATTTTTTTTTAATTAACTTTTTTTATTTTATATATATATATATTATATAATTTTTTATATAGTTTTTTATATAATTTAGTAATTGGAAGTTTTTTATTTTGAAAATTTAAAAAAAAACATAACTTTATTTTGTTCTATATACAGTTTCAGTAAACTGTTATGTATACTTTGTACTAAATACTTTCTAATCTAGTATATGTAATTTATAGATATTATTATTGGTGTTGTACATTTTTACTGTTCAAGATTTTTTGATCATGTTCAACATTCAAATATCCAAATGTCCAAGAGTGTTCAAAGCAAGTTCAAGCTCTAATAATCTATAAATTTGACTAAAAAAAATATGATTATATATTTTTTTAGGTTCTGATTATTTTTCACTTAGAAAAGTATATAAATTATCTTAACAAAATTGTGAGTAATTTTAATTTATATTTTTGACCAAAAATGTATACTTATGTTCAAAGCTGTCTATTGACAACACTGAATACTATTTATAAATGTTTTATGTATTTAGTATAGACTGAGCCATCAAAGTTTCAACTTTTCACTTTTCTGCCTATCACGCTTTGTTTGGTAATGTCATATCTTATCCCTAATAGAGAAGCTGTACAGAGAATACTATTATAATTTGATATAAATCTGATTATTATTCAGTAACTAAATTTATGTTTAGAATATATTTAATGATTTATTCTGGACAAAGAATATGGTTTTGTCTCTTAAATAACAATTATGAAAGCTTTCCCTTCTGGGCGTTATTTTAAAGTACAGAATTTCCAGAGCTAATAATTAATTTTGACAAATACAAACGATAAATTGTTTTTTTTTTTAAGATCGTTAAAATTAATTCTTAACTCTGGAAATTGTGTCTTGAAACAACGACCCGATAGTTATTTCGTAACAATACGGTTGTACACAGGATTAGTAGGAACACGAAAAATAAACTTTGAAAAATTTTCGAAATCAATTTTCCGGAGAATCAAAAGGTCGGAAATCATGACTGCGCACTCGATTGTTGGTAACACTGGGACTTTTGCCTAGTGCAACTTATACCCTCTGCGCTGACCATAGTATCTCTCCGACTATAATACCCATATATACAGCTTAAATTGTAAAGTACCCTGGATATTTTAGTCCATGCTGTACAATACTGCAAATAATTATATTTTATAGTTTCAGTTAAAAACTATAACTTGCTTTTTTAATAATTATACTGTGATTTCATGTCCGTAAAGTCATATGCTAATTTTAAACAGCAGGTCAATAACATATTAAACTGCTACTTAATATATTGATTTCTTACGTTAGATCAGTGTGTTTAAATATAACGCGTCGTTTAACAACGGGTCTTAAATCTAGTTACATGACTAAAAATAATTGTAATAACTAATTATATTTATGTTACAGTATATAGCAAAAAAAAAATCTTCTGCAAATTAATTATTAAAACAAATACTATATTGTTATAAAAAGATTTTTTTCTTTATTTTATTAGAACTAAAATTATTAATTAAATACTTCTTGTTTTACATTAATGCAAGTTTTTTAAAATTTTTCTTTTTTTTTATTAAACTAAAAATTTGATTGGTTAAATTTTATGTAATACAAGAATTTTTATAATAAAATCTAAAATCAGATGACATTTTTCCTTTGCGGATCTATATCAAATCGTAACTAAATTCTAAAATATCTGCATACTATACAATCCGCAAGCGAAAAAAAACGCCTTACATTATAAATAAGGGTGCTGACCTATACTTGAAATTTTGGTTTGCGACCATTTTCTAGAGACATGAACGTAAAAATAGTTGCAAATTTATAATTCAGACTGAAGTATACTCCCAAAATATCTCAGGTTTGAAAAATTGAACTGATTCAAGGCCACAATTTTTGACCTGATTCAAAGAAATTTAGCATTAGATATGATTCTTGTCCGTCTACGCAAACATAATACCCACACGTTTTTCAAGCAGAATTATAACAAAAGAGTACTATTTTGCATTATTCATTCATTAAGTTTATGTTTGTACCAAAGTCAATTCAGACATTGAGCTACCGATAGGACGCTTAAAATACCATTTCAATATAAGACGATACCTGATAACATATGTTTATTCTAATCGTTTAGAACAGGCTGCTTAATGAGTGCTATACGTAACTTTTATAGTTAGGGTTGGGCACGGGAAAAAATTTGGGCATGCCCCTCTATATATATATCAAGTACTATGCTGCTAGATCTAATTACTGCAAGAATATTTTAAAAATTATGTAATATATATAAGATTTAAAAAAATTTCAAAATTATAGATAGCTTCTATATTCTAATTGCAAAATTTTTTGGATATATTCATCTTACTCTTAATTCTAATCTTGAAATTTGATAGTTCTTAAAATTTGATAGACTGTTATACAAAATGTTTAGATATTCTTAAGGTAGCTGCTAGATCTTGTAAGATACTCCAATTATATATGATTAGGATTTATAATTACATGATACGGGCATGCCTTTTGGCTCAAGAGCATGCACTGGGACACTATACCCACTTATAGTACATTATGCAATGCTAAATCATTATACACAGAAATTGATTTCTAATAAATTATTTAAGTTCAATTACAATGTCACCATATTGTTGAACTTGTTTTACTTTAATTAGATTCTTTGTTGCGAGGCCTATTCCAAATAAAAAATCAATTAATGAGATGTAGATGAGTCATGCATATATAAATATTAAATATATAATTACCCAAAATATTATAAAAGGCTTTAGCAGTTTCGGCTCGTTTAACATGCTGAGCCACCATAATATCCTGAAATATAGCGCTTGATACTTCAGCTTTTTGCATCAAATCTTTTATAAATTCCATAAAGTTTAATTGCTCCTGTTCGCTATTTACAGCGGACCTTCCTTTAACAGATGAACTACTCATTGATACATCTTCATCCAATTCTAGAAACATCGTCATAATAAAAGAATTAAGTTACTATCAAGTTTAATAAAAGCTATGATGTATATATATACCTCCAAATATTTGAAAATCCGGAATTTCAATATTATCATCAAAAGGAGGAAAACTTTCTGACATAGAAATGGACGGTCTCTGCAATCCTATGGAGCTTGACCTTTGCTGGCCAATACTATTGTTCAAAAGTAAAATAAGCACTCAATGTATACGTATCAAATTATGTTTATCAAATTAACTCTACAAATATTTACACCAAATTAACGCTATCCAAAATGTTTATATCGAATTAATCTATATTAAATATATAAGTTTATATCAAATTAACATTTGATTACCTTCCAAGTTGTCCTGAAAACTCCAAAATATCTCGACTTATATTTTCTACTGATGAGGTGCCATCAAAATCTATAAAGAATTTCACAATTAATCCATAATAATGAAACACTCTTTTATGAATAAAGTTAGTAAATAATTATGAAAACTTGACTTACCTAACAGGTCTGGGACTTCTGTGCCAGTACTGTTTAATCCTGTAATTGCAGAATTGCTTTGACTACCAGCTTTTCTTAAGCGTTCAAGCTCAATATCTTGTAAGCTGGCATCCCTTTCATGCTGAATAGAATAATAATAATAGTAGTATTAATAATGATGCTTTATATTATCTTAAGTATTATAGAATACCTGGCGTGATCCACCAATGCCAATGTCCTCAACGTCAGCATACAAATCGTTAAAATCATCTAGATTAATATCTTCCATTATATGAAATAAAATGTCAGATCATGATGATAAAAATAAAATATAAATCAGTTTACATTCTTACGTTGATGTACGAGTACAGACTGAGCTCTTCTTTGTTTAACAATATCGTCTGGATTATTTCGATAATGAAGAGGTGATTATGGTATGTAAATAAGCCAACCCAATCTGTTGATTAATATACCTTGAAGCATTGGCGCACAATGCGCACTCCAAAATGTTGATAGTTGTGGGGCTTTGACTGCATTATAAATGTCATTGAGGTTTATTTAGCAGAAGACGAAAAGTTTTCGGTACGTTAATGAATTTCTAATACCTAATACTTACGTGGTAGGCCTGGTGTATAAAGGGCCTGTCTCCATCGATTTTTATATTCCTGCATCTTTGCCTATGTATATTAAACACATATTAAGCATATAGATGAATCAATAAGACAATCACAACATTCAGAATCAGGAATGGCAAACTTTGTCTCTTGCAATTCTTTCACCCTCTTCTAAGTCATCTACAACACCGTCTCGCATAGCAATTATTTGTTCATTAGTCATTTCAGTATCTTTATCGTACATATAATGAAGTCTTCGTCTTTTTTGCCGCCTTGGTTCGACTGATGATTGCCTAACATTGGTCTCGGTATTTGGTGCTTGTTGATCGTCATGAGTTGTTTGTTGTAGTACCTCTTGATCGTCGTATTGTAGGACTTCTTGATCGTCGTGAGTTATTTGTTGTAGAACTTCTTGCTCACTTTCTCTCTCTATATCCATTTGAACATCCGCAACTTGTTCATCATCCTGTTGATTATACTATAAAACTCATATAGGCAAATAATATATAATGAATGAATAGTCAATTGAATTATATACCAATTCTTGTTTTTCTGTAGCAGGTTCTTTTTGACGTATTCGTCCCTTTTCCTTTTTATTTTCTTGAAGGCCAGCGTCATGTTCTTCTCTAACCCTTTTCATGATTTCATTCATATTCGAATTTAAAGGGTCATGAACATTTTGTTGTTGAGTCTCATTCTGTCTATCAGATCGAAGTTCAAATTCGTGTAGACCACCTTCTTCATCAAAGTCAATTCTAATTCTGTTCCGAAGTATTAATTTTCAAAATGCTATAAAATAATCCATGATAGACAAACATATAGTTTATCACTTACCCACCGTCATCCATCATAAGTAAATCATCATTCATTTCAAATCCGGTATCAAATCCTCCACTAAAGCCACTGATAGAAGAAATCGAAAGGTCCGCATCACTAACTTCGGGAAGCGTAATTAATGATTGGCGCGTAACATTTGATGATCCGCTTGCTCTAGCGGGAGGAAATGAGACTATAGTAAAATTAAGGAAATGATCGAGAAAATATATTAAGAGCTGTTTAAATAAAAATAATTCATTATGTAGCTAGAATCTTATTTTTACCAGTCGGCGACTGCTGTGTCCCATTAATAGCCCCTTCAATGTTAGGAACCTTTAAAATAACGCAAATTTGTTAGGATGTAAATAATTGCATCGACAATTAAGGTGCATAATTTACCACACTAAAATCTTGTGCTTTGTGTGAAAAAGTCATTTCAATTTCGAAAAATGGATCATCTGCTAAAGTAATCGCTTCAGGCCTTTGAATGCGAGTAATTGATTAATTCACAATGATAAAACGCGTTATTTTGTTTTTATTTTTATTATTTATTTTAGATACCTTGCTTGTGGTACGATCATATCTACTGATTCTTTCTGTAATTCAATTAAAGATTTATGCAAACGGTTCCATACACAGTTTACATCGGCTATATTATTATTATTATTATTAATTGATATAATATATAAAATGAATTCCACTTAGTCGATATCTCACCGTAATAAAAATGATATTGTTGATCATAGACTCTTGTGATTCCAATCATAAGATTGGATGTTAAACGAAGAGCCAATGGTTCTGGTGGAGAAGTAACATATTCACTATAATTTAACATTAGGCACAAATCATCTCAATTATCAGGAAATATAAATATAAACCAATATTTCAGATATTCAAAATAATTACCATGCCTTTATTAAGTTTACAGAATTGACTTCTTTTTTTGACAATTTTTTAAGACTAGAACGAGATCCTAAAGTAGCTGCGAGCCTAGCATTTCATGATGTGAAAATTAAAAAAAATATTTGAAAAATTTTTTATTATAATCAAGTACTGCTAAATTTAGCATACCAAATAATGCCCAAACCACCTTTTTTACGCGTTAGTATTTCTTTGGAGTAAAACATTTTTTAATTAAATAATCTGTACACATAATCAGAAAAAGGATTAGGTTTGTCTTTTTTTTTTTGAAAGTACGATCAATTTGTAGACAAACCTTGCCCAAATAATTTTTATTTAATTGTCTCGATATAATATTTATTATTAAATAAAAACAATTTAAAATGGTAAATCATCAAAGAATATTGAATAAATTGAAATTTTTTTTTTTTTTGAAAAGACGATAATTTTAATATTTGATATCATTCGTAGTTTAAATTCTGCTTTATAGAATAAAACTCTTTGATGATAAATGTATGGACTAGTCGGATAGTTAATAATGAATCATAAATGATATCAAAATTTGAAATATACATGGTGTTTTTTTTGAAATTCTGTTTGCATACTCTAGAAATACGTGTCATTTGCTTATATAATCAGAAATATGAAATTTATGATATAAAATGTCATAATAGCAAATTTTCAATCTCATCGCATGTGTGATACGGATTTATTTTTCATGTTAAATCCAGCATGAACCGATTTAACCATATGAAAACCTCTACATGTAACATTCATTGTAATATAATACAGTCAAACCTGTATAAATTAATGAATATAGTCGGTGGACCAATTTTGCATTCATTTAGACAAGATATTCATTTACAAAAAATCAAATTATATAAAAATATTAATAAAATTTTTATATTTTATAATTTAACCAATTAAATTATAAATTTTGTGTATCAAATTTATAAATAAAATTTGTAGTTTTTAAAAAAATTATTTTTTACTTTTATATAATAAATTTTTTATAATTTTAACAATTCATTCTTTGAAATAAAAATTCACAATTATTTGACCAAATAGGTTTTAACTTTTTAATCCAAGTATTCTTATTTTTATATATGAATAGTTCTTAAATATAATCTTATTATTACTAATTTATAATTGCAGATAACTTTACAAATTGATCTATTTTTTAAAAAAATTGATAATAAGCCTGTTATTTAAAAATATTACTTTATTAGTCTGTCAAATATAATATATATAGCTTAAAAATGATATAAATAAAAATGTGATAACTTAGTAAAGTAAATAAGTTGTCATTTTTTCAAGTAGCAAATTGGGAGTTCAAAACTTATTGATGATGAAAAATTTAGACAATTACCTGTGTTATCATAACTGTTTTCTGTTAATCAGTTAGGACAAAATATTTGTAACTATAATTATATTAGCATGATTAGCAGGTTATAAAGTATTTATATAAATTTAGTTATACAGAAAAATGCAAACTAATATCTAAGATAATACAAATCTAAATCTTTGTGATTATATAAATTTGTAAAACTAAAAAAACAAAGCTTATTTAGAAAGATTTAAATAAAAAGATAACATGAATTTTTAACAGTACTATTGTAAAAATTAGATCTAAAAAACAAATACCAATATGAAAAAATTGAGCAGATAAAAATATCTAAGTAAGCATATTACTAATTAGACTACTAGAATGTGAACTAAAAAAAAAAAATATCAGATCAACTTGATATACTATAATAGAATTTGTTTTTTTTTTATTATTATATATTTATTTTTAGTTTTATATTATATTTTATATTTTCTTAATATTTTTACATAGTTTATAAATTATTTTATTAGTTTTAATCACCTATTTAATAGATTAATATTTATTTTATTAATAGATTTCTTATAGTATTTTATT
>CAJVQA010010352.1:0-11443 GCA_910591915.1 Cetraspora pellucida | reverse complement strand
ATAGAATATATAAGGTCAAGATAGTTGGCATTAAAGTTAAGAGTTTTGTTGTATGTATTAACTCAACTATAAAATTTAGTTAAAACATTAATAGTAATAATGATTGTGCATTTGTTGGCTATTGTGTGAGAATTAAAATGACAGTCTGGGTATGCATTTGATTGAATAGGTGAGAGAGGATAGAGGCAAGTAAATTGCAATTCTATGTAACATTACCAATAAATTATAAGAACAGTTTCAAATAGTAAGAGTTGTCTTTTAGCTTTGCCATTAATGATTTCATCATCAAGAACTATAATAAGCCATGGTTTTTTTTGTGAATAAAAATGTCTAGTTGTATAATTATAATAGTTTGTATTGGCTAAATATAAATATTAATAAAGAGTACAATTGTAAAGATGACTTGTAACTTGGTCCTTCAAATAGGTGAACCAGATGGGTTGTTTGCCTTTAGGAATTTTGTTTATACATAGTAAAATATATTTCCAGTCTAGAAAACATGAGTTGTCAAATGTAATAAGTTGGTCTAAATATAAAATGCTATAATGTCTAAGTTATTTCTTAAATGTTATATATTTAGAATATGAAGACAGTAGTAATTCAAGTAAGATAGAGCCCTCTTGAATAGTGTATAGAATATTGTATAATAGATTAGATATAAACATTACACCAAGATGTTTAAAAGTTAAATAATCTTAAAATTAGCTATATGTTTGTTGAGACTATCAATAATAGGATTATCATGTATTAGAATACTGATAGGTGACCATAAATTATTTTGAAGTTGTTGAAGTCTAATGTGAGTACTTATTCCCAAAAGATCAAATGAATTGAGTTTTTTGGTAAAGTTTGTAATATATATAATATGAATATAGTTAGTTGCGATATTGTTAGTTGTTAATAAGGACTTGGAAGGGTTGATTTGAATATTGGCCATATTAAAAAAAGATTCAGCTGTTGATAGGATTTGCAATAGCTTTTGTTGTAAGGATGCAACATATAGAATGTCATCCATATAAGCAAGAACTGAACAGTGTGAGTTGAATTTGTTATATGTTTTGTGTTTAAGGTTAGTAGGCCAGAAAACTTGTATAGTATAAACTTTAAAGTTGTTATGAATATAGGTAATGAGTGGGTCATAATAAATTCTTCACAAAAGTAGAGTAATAGTTTTATACTGATCAATTCTATTAAGTACTGAATATAATAAGGTAAAACCAAGATTTGTAATAACTTGGTTGTGTTGATTAGTAAATATGTTGATGATGGCATTAGTGATAGAGTTAGGCAAGGCAAGGAATTAAAAAGACTTTTGAAGTAGAATTAAATTAACAGAGTCATATGCTTTGCTCATATCTTGAGACATAAGCCAAATTGATTTTTGATTACATGATATATCTTCAATAAGATTGTTAAATATATCGATAAGTATAGATGTGCTGTTGTTAGGTAAAGCTATGTAATTATATGGTGATAGAATAGGATGCTATGAAAATACAGTACTAATCTTAGTAGTAATAATTTTTGTATACACTTTTCAAATGTGTTCAATGTGACTTATAGGATGAGTAAGATTTAATTTACTATTAAATGCATTATATTTGAAAATAGAATATATTTTGCAATGTTTCTATTGCTTAGGAATCTGACTTGAAGTAAGGCAATGATTAAGTAAAGCAGTAATAGCTTTAATACAGGTAGTACCTGCATGTTTAAGCATTTTATAGCTAATGCTTGTAGGACTACAGGCTTTTCTATTTGGAAGTTTTGATATAGTTTGAAAAACTTCTTCTTTAGTAATAAAAAAGTTGAAAGAGTTGTACTACTAGGTGTTAATATGTGATTGGGGTTGATATTTTGTATGCCAAAAGTCATCAAATAAGTGTTAATCAATTGGTCGATGTGCTGTTCAGTTACAAAAGTGAGATTGCATATGCTGTTTAATAAGGTTTGGTTTTGTAATTAGTTGGTCAGAAAGTTTGATATTGGAAAAATAAATTGGAGGTTTGTAATAGTTAAGAATACTATTAATAATAGCTTGTTTAGGATGTGTTACATGAGTTTCACATCTTTTTTCAGTAACTTGATATATTTGTTGTCAAAATAATAATAAGTTTTCAACATAATAAGTATAATAGAGTTGCTTTCATATGTCTTGTATATGTTGAATCCAGCTATGTAAGTCATTATATAAGATAAAAACTTGAAGATTATATTTAGATCTATTGTTAATAATTTGAACTTTAATATTAATTAGTTCAATATTAAGATTGTTATTAGAACTTTTAACAATTTTAATTAAATATCCAAGCTTCTTTAATGATAAGTGAAGTAATGTAGAATGTGAAGAGTATTGATGGTTGTAGCTACATTTATGAGTTATTTTGTTAGGAATAGAGTTTGTTGCAGTATTAATAACTGCATGTTCAATTTTGTGCCAAGTAGTTTCAATATTTTTATTAGTATTGCTATTAAGTTGGGTATTATGTAGATTGAGGTTGTGAGAAAAAAGATCTGAAAATTCTGTCTATTTTTCTGATGACATAGACTTGTAGTTAAAGATTCTATAGCTAATGCCAGTATGATGTTGTGGTGGTTTGCTATATGCATTTGTAAAGGTCCAAGTAAATATAAGGATAGAGTAATCACTAAATATAAAGGAATTGCTATTATCAAGTTTATATAAGAGAAAAAATTGAATATTAACTAAATCAGTCCAAATATAGTCAATACGAATTTGACTAGTATTGTTTGACCATGTATAATGTTTATTATCTACATGTGTACCAAGATCAAATATGTCGAAGTTATGTAGATAATTAATAAGTCAGAATTTAGATGATGAACTATTAATGTCATCATGTATATTGAAGTCATCAAGTAAAATAAAATGAAGATTAAGTTGTTGAGTTTGTTGAATCTATATAAGAATTGTATTTTGTGTTTCATTACATTTGTGCATGTCAGTTAAAGAAAGATAAAAAGCTATAATATGCAATTTGGTTTCACTTTTGAAGAAAAGGTTTAGAGCAACTGCTCCACTAGGATGTGTTTGGCAGTTATGTTTATGTAGTTGTAAATGTTTATGAATTATGATGGCAGCACCTTTAGCTGAGTTATTTAAATTAGCCCAAAAGTAAGTAAATAAATTATTGTTGTAGAAATGAAGATTATTGTTGCTAGCTATCTTGGTTTCAGTAATACAAGCAATGTCAATATTGTTGTGAAGACAATAGTTTTGCCATGCTTTTCTTTTGGTTATAGTATTAAAATCTCTAACAGTATGTGTAGCAATTTTAAGATGTAAATCACATGTATTCTGTATAAGAGTATTTGATAAGATAGGAGTAGAGTTAGAGAAGTGTGATTTGAAAGGAAGATTATAAAACTTAGAAAGAAAATAAAAGAGAAAAATAATATAGTTGGGTAAAAGTAAGTTATTAAGAAGATATATATGAGGTTCACTATAATTATTATTAACAGAGAATGTTATACTAGTAACAGTTTTGTTGAAGTTATGCTTGTTAATATGTTGTATAAGAGTTTAAATAGTTTGGTTGCAAGGAAGTAGAGGAATATTGTAGTAAAAAAGAAATTTGTTATAACATATATCAAGATCATATATAGCAACTTAAAAAAAATCAACAGAACAATTCAACAACTTATAACTAATCTCTCTTTCTCTACTGACAGTGTTCTTCCATCTTCTACACCAGATGTTTATTATTATACTTGTCCTAAATGCTTTCTTTCAATTGGTTGTACCAAGAGAAATGAGTGTTATTACATTACTGAAAAATATGTCTTCAAAAATAATGAAATTCATTATCTTACTTGTATGATTACCTCATTTCAATATAAAGCTAGTTTATTTCAAACCAAGAAAAATCTTACTCAAACTTTTTAGAACATCTTACACAAATCTTTCCAAACTACTAATCCTCTTATTACCTCTTTTTACCAAACCTTAACCTCTTCTAATCTTATCAATTTTTTCTTTTTTTTAACTACTAATACTAATTCTATTTCTAACCAACCTCTTACTACTAACATTTCTAATATTTTTAGTCTGAATTCTAACAATTCTAACAATACTAACTAACTAAAAATACTCTTAACAAACCTCTTTCTTAATCTTATTTAAGCATTCTCAAACCAAAATTCAATTCTTTATATGACTAGGTTGCAAATTTTTTAATTACTGAAGAAATACAACCTAACAAGAAATTACAAACTTCATTCTCTCTTCAACTTTTTATATTCTTTAAAAAATTTCTTTATAATTTTTATTCTAATAAAAAAATTAAGCCAGCTACTGCTACCCAATCTGTACTAAAAGCTTTATTCTACTATATTATCTGTATTATGGCTTGAATTTTTAACTGACCTTATCTACAACAGCAATCCCAATATTAACAAAAGTGCTAATATTCTTTTTGACCTTTTTAAATTTATTTTTAAAAACCTCATCCTTAAATTTACAACCATTCTTTTTACCAAACTTAACTATCTTGAAATCTTTGCTTCACTAGTCACTATTTCTCTATATACAGCTCACAATCATCTTCAACTCTGCCTCAATCTTGCTTATCTTTATTTTTTCTTATCTAATAACTATTAGTCTATTGATTATTAAAAATTTGCTGAAAAACTTCAGCTTAGACCTAAAAGATTTAAAATTGAATCTTTTATACAAATAACTAATCTTAAACAAAAATATCTTACTATTTAATTAAATGCTAGATTTAATATTAAACTCTTCTTTAATATTTCCAAAACACTTTTTCTTGAGAGATTTTGTATTCCTTTACTAAAAAATTCTCTTGATTACTTTAACTTCTGGTTTGATATCTACTACCCTTCTCACAGTAAACAATTTTCTTCTAATATTGACAAAGAAAAAGTCTGCACCTCTCTTAGAATTTAATTTTATCAACATTTTATTCTTCAACTCTCTAAACATCTTCCTGAAACTTATACATTTAAAAAACCCAACTTACTTCAGGAATGATATAAAGAAGCATCTTGTGTTGTTAACTTTTATTGTCTAACTTGTAACAACAAAGATTGTCAATATCTTGATGACAAAAAATTCTATGATAGTACCAAGCTATTTAATGATATTTTAACTAAATTTCACATATTATTTTTTTCTCAAGATGATAAAACTTAGATTTATTTAACTTTTAACTTTAGTTTATTCTAAAAAATAAAGAACATGTTGCTTTACTTAACCAACCCATTCTTATTAAAACCTTAGACAAACTTGCTGACTAAGCTAAAAACTTTGTTTGTAAACAAAACAAAGTAAAAACTAATTCTAAATATCATAACTATTACTTTTACTACTACCTCTCTCTCTACTATCAAACTGCTGCTAAAAATTATAATATACAGTTTCTGTCTAAGAAGAAGGCTATTAATTTATTCATAAAAAACATTATTGATACTAAATTTCTTATTCAAATTATTACATACTTTGATATTATCAAAAACTAAAAGCCAACTTACTTACAAATAGTTAAATATTTTAATGATACTGCCTATTCAGTAGCTGAAAAATTTTTATCTAAGAAATTTAATCTTGACTACCAATCAGTTTCCATCTTAGACTCATTATTTTACAATTTTTTTTTTAAGTTCTTTATCTTCTACAACCAACATTAAAGCAGCTACCATCTTACTAAAAGATACACCTATTGTAGTTAATAAGGAAAATAAGATAAGTAGGCAGGTGGAAAAGCTTATTTATGTAAAAGGCCAGAATAATAATGGTCAGACCCAATGTACAAGGCAGACTATGGTACCTTGCACAGTTGTGAAAACTGAGCATATGGTGATTGACCATGTAGAAGACAATTTAAAAAATTATTTATAATATCTTTAATCTGTTATGATTTTCATACATGTTTTAACAAATTTCTTTTTCATTACAATTTATTATTTCTTCTTCATAATCAAACTATTCAAACTTTAATTCAACATATTAATATATAACAACAATAAAATAGTATCTAGTATTACATTTTCTGTTAACTCATCTTACAATGAAACCTATATATATCTTTCTAATGACATTCTTTTACTAAATCATATTGTTATTACTCTATAGTTTCTTCCTATATTTTATAATCTTCCTTTCAAATCTAACCTCTTTAATTCTCCTTCTATCTTATCTGATTTATTTTTTGACAATCATTCTTCAATCTCTAATTGTAATTCTTTCTTACTATCATCAAATTCAACTCTATATCATCTCAATCTAACTATTGCTATATACAATGTCAGAGGCTTTAATAAACCTACTAAGAGAAAACCATAACAGGATTACTGCCTTAATCATGACATATTCATTGTAAGCATGACAGGATTACTGCCTTAATCATGACATATTCATTGTAAGCATTACAGAAACAAAAATCTCTAACAAATCTAATCTCTTTTTTTGTAACAATAACTTCTTCACTTACTACTAGTCTAATTCTTCTACCTCTATAGAAGGCACTACTATTATGATTCACAATCATTTTAAACCTCATTTTCATAATGTTTATACTTATCTTGAAGATGCTATAGTATTTGATATATTCTTTCAAAATAATATCAAGCTTTGCATCATTTCAGTATACCTGTTATTAACTGATACTTCTACTCATAACCAAACCCAAAATAAAGTAATTAACTGAATTTAACAAGTCTCTTAACTTCATATTTATCCAATTATTCTTGGTGACTTCAATACATAGAACAATACTTACAGCTCTTCTTCTAAATATAAACTTATTAACTTTCTTAATAATTCTAATATATATGATATTGAAGCTCATTTTAACAATAAACATTTTACCTGATCTAACAATACTAGAAGTAGTCATATCAACTATATCTGAACTAACCAATTTAATATATAATTTCTTCTTTCTTACAGTCTTAATAATAGTTAAACTTTTACTTTTAGTAATCATCTAATTCTTTCCTCTATCTGAACATTTCTACATACTTATAGCAAACTCTTATGTAAATATACTAGCATTAATTATCATATTTTTAACTACAAAGTTATGTTTACAAAGGACTGGAAATCTTTTGCAGATATCCTATCTTAACAACTTCTATTACACAAAACTTCTACCAATAATAAAACTTATAAGAGTATTGAAACCACTTGGTACAAAATTTAATGCTCTATTATTTACTTTGCTATTCATACTATTTTTAACAAAGTCTCTTACAAATACAGCTACAATCATCAATATTTACCTCACAGTATCATACTACACCTATTTTTCAAAAAACTTGGTCATATTATTAAACTTGTTAAAAAACTTACTCAACATTCCAATACTTTCTATATCAATCAAAACATCTTCCAAATTAACAAACAGTTACAATGTAACCTTCAATTACTTATTTCTACTGACTTAACCTTTATTCAAACTTGACTCCAACATGCTTACTCAACCTGGAAATAACTTTTTTACACTTGCTATCTTGAAAACTCACTCTTACTTTGATAACAAATTAACCAAGTTACTGACAAAAAATGTATTAACCTTACAATACATCCTGCTTAGACTATAAATAGCATTCTCAATTGTTACTATCAACCAGTTCATTTCACTAATATAAAACTTTCTTAAGAGCTTATTACCAACCTACTAATCATTAAACAACATATTCAATCTTACTTTTAAGACTGAACTATACATAAATCTATTAGTTAAACTCTCTTTAATAATTTCTGACAACAACACTACCTTCTACTCTCTTATATTAATTCAACTTGATATCACTTTTTTAATTTCCCTATTACTAATAATGAACTTCTAAAAACTCTTTCTCAACTATCTAATAACAAAGCCTGTGATTCTAAAGACATTAGTTATAAAATACTTAAACATATTAGCTCTTAATGTATTTCTGCCATTATTGCTCTTTTTAACTGTTGTCTTCTTAAAAACAGAATTCCCAAGCAATAAAAACATAGTCACATTTATTCTATCTCTAAATAAAATACTTTTGATGATGACCTTAATCTTACTTGACCTATTAGTCTTATCAAACATATTTGCAAGCTCTATACCAAAATTCTTATCAATCAACTTAGCTCTGTATTTTCAATTTATTCTATTCTCTCACCTTTTAATTATGTTACTTTTTTTAATAACAGTATCTTAATTTCTATTCATATTCTTAACAATCTTATTAAAGATGCTTCTTGCAATTATAAGAACATTTGGCTACTCTTACAAGATATGAGTAAAGCCTATAACTCTGTCAACTTTATTCTTTTTAAACATGCACTCTCTTGCCTTTTACTTTTTTCATCTACTATTAACATTCTCTTTGATCTTCTTATTGATTTTCACAATTAAGTTATAACTAATCTTGGTTTAACTTTATTCTATTTAGTTCACAATAGTATTGACCAAGGTAAAACTATTACTTCTTTGTTATGACATATTTACTATGATCCAATTATCTCCTATATATACTTAAACACTTCTGGTTACAAATTACAATCTTCTTGGACTACTAACCTTAAACTTCAAACATCTAACTTATTACAAAAACAATGCCCTGTTTTGGCTTATATAAATAATACTCTTTGAATTGTTTCATTACAATCTGAACTATTACATATATTATCTATAGCTGAATTTTTCTATGCTATGGCCAATATTCAAGTCAACTCTTCAAAATCCATTCTGGTTACCAACAATCTTCCATCTTATTACACACCTATCTCTTATAATAACTATCTTATTTCTCTTCACTTTTCTAAAATATTTTTTAAATTTTTAGGTTGCTGATTCACTTTGAACAATAATCTAAATAAACAAAATTACTTATCTTTGAATCTTCTCAACTAATTCAAATCACTAAAACCAAATGCATTACTAACTCACATGTTCATTATATTATTAACATAGTAATTATTTCTATTCTTGAATATAGACTTCAAAATATTGTATCAATTAATTAACTTGCAACAAAATTTTCACTTAGCATATTGGCTTTGTCAAACTTAAAGCCAAACTTTGTTATACAATACCCTTTAGTACCCTTTTACATCTACAAATTTATAACATCAAACATATTTAAGACGTTTAACTGCAACATCATATTCCTAATCTTCTTAAACAACTTAATAATCCTGACTTATTAGACACATCTACTTGTATTTGAATTTAACAATTACAAAACAATCTTTGGTCTTCAATTGGCATTTTCTCTTATTCCAACCTAATTATTGATGATCCTAACTGCCTAATCACAAACTTTAAAATTATACAGCTTATTAAACATATTGGTTGGACATTTTCAATTAATCCAACTTATAATATTCCTTATATTTTATATGATGGAACTATTTTTCTTGAATTTTTTCTCTCCTTCTATTCTAAATATTCTGTTTTTAAAAAACAACTTAGATATTACAAACTTCTCTTTCTTGACCAACTTACTACTTATGATAATTTATATTTATTACATTGGCATCATATTTCTCTTAGACTAAACAAACTTTCTAAAGATGTTATATTTCAATAGTTTACTAATCTTGAGAATATTACTACAAGCCATTTCTATTAATGTACATTATATAATCATTTTAACTTATCTTAAACAAACTACTTTTTTTATACTACTAGCTACTTTAACTCTAATACCAAACCTTGGTTACTTACTGTTCTTAACAATCAAATCATTGTCAGCAAGGCCAGAAGGCATAACAACCCTTTAGGTCTTACTTTTATTACTCACTAGCACTGTTCATTTTAGTCTTAGTTTTCCAACCTTTATTCTACTTCACCTTCTACTATTACTATATGTCCTAGATGTCATTTTAATTCCAATACAATTGCTAACAAATGCATTATTTTTATTCCTACAAATTTGGCTACTAAATTACTTTTTTGTATTAATTCTAACAAAACTCTTAACCTATATGCCAACTTTCTTGATATTGTATACTCTGTAGCTATTTGATATCTTTTATATATTCCATCTCCTTCTTTATTAACAATTAATTTACAACAATTATCTTGCATCTTTCAATTAGGCCAACTTACTGACAGCCTACAGTCTATTGCTAATTCTAATTATAATCTAACTACTATCTCATTTTATACTAATAGTTTTGTTATTAAGCTTAGTACTTTTCAATGCTCTATGGACATAAGATGGGTCCTAGTTGATAACTCTACAACTACTCATTTATTTTAGACACAAGTTAAACTTTGGTCATGCTCTTTTAAAGCTGTAATTCTTGCTATTCTTTCAGTAATCATTACTGCTTCCAGAAACTGTTCTGTTCATATTTTTACTGACTTATAATCTGTAATCTCCAAATATTACAGTATTTGCTCATCAGCTTCTAAACTTTTTTATACTTATACTTTATACTTTTCTATTTAGCAAACTTTTATTAACTTTATTAACTCATATAATATTCAGTTCACTTTTTACAAAGTTATTACACATCAAAATGACCTATTTAATAATCTTGCTGACCAGCTTGCTTATAGTTATCAAATACTACTCTTTTTAACATTTTTAAGTAACAACTCTTATAACTTTGTATATATTTCATTTATTAAACAATTTCTTATTAAGATTCTTATTTAATGCTCTATCTGCACTATCTGTCAAACTTATATTATAATACTTTGAACATTCCAGCATCATTTTCAACAATAGTCTACTATTGCATCTAATATTAACTGGAAAGCTACTTGGCTTTATATTAATAACAATCAAAAAGTTTCTAACTTTGCTTATAGCTTTATTTCTTTACTTTAAAAACTTTTTATAATAAAATTCTCTTAGATGAACTATTTGTTTTTCATACTCTTTACAAATGTAACTTTTTTACTCTTCTCTCTGCCATCAATGCAATTAAACTAGTTCTTTATTACACTGCACTCTTTGTTCTTCCACTCAAACAATCTATTATTTAATCTCTAATTTTCTTAACTGCATTTTAAATGCTATTGCTCTAAACATGTTTGCTAATTCTGATTCTAATTTATATCAAGAAATTCTTACACTTAATAGTTTTAAACTACATAACTTTTCTTATATACTATTTCTTATTTCTACTTTATTTGGCTTAGTCTTTATCAACCTTATTTCTACTATTTATAATACTTCTATTCCTTATCATATAGCTATCTTTCTTTCTATTAAATATCTTCTTTATTTAAACTAACAAATATATAAACAAATATGAATTCTATATTGTATTTCATGTTTAGCACAATCCACAATTACATTTTTTACAAACTCAACTCATAATTCTCTTTTTAGTCTATCATTATCTCCTATTTCAATATTACAAATTATTACTATGAATGTGGTGACCTAGTGACATGGTCAGGTTGTCAACCGTCCAAATGGTAGGTTGGGTGTTCAACTCCTATCAATAGTGAAAATTTGGATA
>CAJVQA010010351.1:0-11443 GCA_910591915.1 Cetraspora pellucida | reverse complement strand
TGAAGAATAAAGACTCAGACATATAATCTGTGACCTAAACCTACAAGAGTGGCCAAGGCTCACCTAGATTTGGGTTTAAGTAATAATATAAGAAAGAGGAGTATGGTATGTAATCCATTGAATAGTCAAGTTTAGTAATAATTTGTAGTATTAAAATAAATAGTAAATTTAGACTAGAAGAATGACTATAAGTTGAATTAGTAAAAAGTGTAGTTTGGGACTGTGCAGAGGGTAAAACACAGTATGGAATCTATATTTATTTGTATATTTGTTGGTTTAAGTGAAGAAGAAGTTTGATAGAAAGAGTAATAGCAGTATGATAAGAAATAGAAGCATTGTGAATATTAAAAATAAGATCAATAGGAACTAAACCAGATAGGGTAGAAATAAGAGAAGGTGTATATGAAGAGTTATGCAGTTTGAAACTGTTAAGTGTAAAAATTTTAGTATATAAATCAGAAACAAGATTGACAGACATATCAAGATTAGTAGTATTTAAAATACTATTAAGAGAATTAGAGATTAAGTAGTAGATAGTTTAGGTTAATAAGCAGGTAACTCAATAAAGTAGAGAACTAGTTTGATTGCATTGATAACAGAAGGAAGGAAATAAAGAATTGCATTTATGGAGAGTATAAGAAACAGATAGTTCATTTGTAAGAATTTTAACTCAGAAAATTTTCAGAATAGATGAATAAAAGCTATGAGCAAAATTAGAAAATTTTTGATTATTATTAATGTAAAGCCATGTAGCTTCTCAGTTGATATCAGATGCAATGTTTGACCATTGTTGAAAACAATATTAAGATGTTCAAAGAGTTATAATATGGGCTTGGTATATAGTTTGAATAGAGTATCAGATAGGAATTTCAATAGGAAATTCATCAATAAAAGGAGTATAATTAAGATTATAAGGATTATTAGTTAAGAATGTTAGATAAAGTAATATTTGGTGATTACAAGTGAGTTGGTCATCAAGGTTGTTAAATAGATCATCTTGGGTGCAGTAACTTTGTAAAAAGTAAGTTAAATTTCATAAGACTTAATAAAGTTGATAAGTGTTTGCCAGATAGAAAAATATGGAGTATAAGTATGAGAAAGATTAGCAGATATTATGATATTTGGAGATTACTAATTGTGAGTTAGTAAATATGTAAACAGAGCAGTGTCTAAGAGCAGTAATAATTACTAAAAGAATAACAAGAATTTTAGTTTTGAAAGAGCATAACCACAGTTTAATTTGTGTTTGAAATGAATTAATAGTTGTAAAGTTATCAACTTGAACCCAACCTATGCCCATAGAGCATTGTGAGGTACCAAGATCAATAACAGAACCATCAGTGTAAAATGAAATAGATAATAGATTGTAGTTTGAGTTAGCTATAGTTTGAAGGTTATTAATAAGTTGGCATGTTTCAAAAATAGGAGATAGTTGTTGTAGATTAATTGTGAGTAAAGGTGGAGTTGGAATATATAAGAAATATCGAAGAGCAACAGAATTTGCAATATCAAGAAAGTTTGCATAAAAATTTAAAGTTTTGTCAGGATTAATTTGGCAGAGTAGCTTAGTAGCAAAGATAGTAGAAATAAAGATAATACATTTGTTAGTAATTGTATTTGAATTAAGATTGCATTCAGTAAATAATATAGTAGTAGAAGAAGAAGTAGAATAGAGATTAGAAAACTAAGACTAGAATAAGCAGTATCAGTGGTTAATGAGAGTAAGGCCAGTAGGTGTATTATGCCTCTTGGCATTACCAATAATTATTTGGTTATCAAGAAAAGTGAATAACCAAGATTTAGTATTAGAGGTAAAGTGGTCAGTAAAGTAGCAAAAGTAGTTTGTAGAAGGTAGATTATAATAATCATATAGAGTGCATTGGTAAGAATGGCTTGTAGTAGTGTTCTCAAGAATAGTAAACTATTGTAGTATAACACCTTTTAGAATTTTATTAAGTCTAGATGAAATGAGTTGCCAGTGCATTAGACATGAGTTGTCATGCATATTGAGTTGGTCTAGAAAAAGAAGTTTATGGTATCTGAGTTGTTTTTTAAAGATGGAGTATTTTGGATTAGAAGAAAAAAAAGATTTAAAGAATATAGTTCCATCATTTTGAGTTTATAGAATGTTGTAGATTGGACTAGTTGAAAAAGTCTAGCCTATATGTTTAATAAGTTGTATTATTTTAAAGTTTGTGCTTAATCGATTGGGTCCATCAATAATTAGTTTAGAATAAAAAAAAATATTAGTAGAAGACCAAAGATTGTTTTGAAGTTGTTGAATACATATACAAGTAGATATGTTTAGTAGATTAAAATTATTAAGTTATTTAAGAAGATTGGAAATATGGTGTTGTAGTTGAATATCTCAAATATGTTTAATGCGTAGATTTGAGAATATAATAGAGTACTGGATGGTATTGTATGGCAAAGTTTAGCTTTGAGCTTAACAAGACCAATGTGTGAGTAAAAATTTTGTTGCAAGTAGATTGGTCGATAACAATATTAAGTAAATAATATTCAATAGTAGGAATAATAACTGTATTGATAATATAGTAAGCATGTGAATTAGTTATATGTTTTGTTTTTGCAATTTGAATAAGTTGGAAGGATTCTGAGATAATTAATTTTGTTAGTTTAGATTATCTGTTATCTAAGATAAACCAGCAATCTAAAAATTTAAAGGGTTGTTTGAAAGTATGAAATAGAAGTAGATGGTTATTATAAGATATAGGAATGTAGTGAGATGAAGAGTTATTAGTAACCAGAATGGATTTTGAAGGGTTAACTTGGATGTTTGCCATAGCATAAAATGATTCAGCTATAGATAGTATATAAGATAACTCAGTTTGTGAAAAAGCAACCTAAAGAGTAACATCCATATATGCTAGAACAGAGCATTGTTTTTGTAATGAATTAGTGGTTTAAAGTTTTAGGTTGGTGGTCCAAATAGATTGTAGAGTATATCTAAAAACTTTTGAGTATATGTGTAAAATAAGTAGATCATAGTAAATATGCTATAATAAAGGTATAATTATTTCATCTTGGTTGATACTATTGTGAACTGAATAAGAAGGAGTAAGACCAAGATTGGTAATAATTTGGTTGTAATGATCAGTAAGAAGATCAGTAAGAATGTTAATAATAAATAAAAAAAGTGAGAGGTGAGAAAGTAAATGTTTAAAAAAGCAAAGTTTACAGAATCATATACTTTGCTTATATTTTGTAAGAGTAACCAAATGTCTTTGTAGTTTCAAGTAGCATCTTTAATAAGATTATTAAGAATATGAATAGGAATTGAAGTACATTGTTAGGAAGTGCTACATAGTTAAAAGATGAGAGAATAGGGTTTGAGAAAAATATAGAACTAAGTCAGTTTATAAGAATTTTTGTGTAAAGTTTGCAAATATGTTCAATAAGACTAATAGGTCATGTAAAATTAAAGTCACTATCAAAGGTGTTGCATTTAGGAATAGGATAAATTCTACTATATTTCCATTGTTTAGAAATTCTGTTGTCAAGAAGACAATGGTTGAAGAGAGCAGTAATAGCAGAAGTGTATTAGGGACTAATATGTTTGAGCATTTTATAGCTAATGCCTATAGGACTACAGGCTTTGTTATTAGGTAGTTGTGAGAGGATTTGAAGAAGTTCTTCATTAGTAATAGGAGTGTTAAGAGAATGATACCAATTTGTGTTAATGTAAGAAAGTAGAAGGTATTGTTGTTTCCAGAAATTATTAAAAAGAACTTCATTAATAGGTCTAAGTGCAGTCCAATCATAAAAATGAGATTGGACATATTGTTTAATGAGTGATAGATCAGTAATGAATTAGTTTGGCAATTTTATGTTTGAAAGATGGACAGGTTGATGATAGTAATTAAGGATGTTATTAATAGTCTAAGTAGGATGTGTTATAAGAGTAACACATCTTTTGTTAATGGCTTTATTAATTTGTTGTTGAAGTAAAAAAGAGTTTTCAAGATGATGGGTATGGTAAAGTTGTTTCCAAATGGAGTAGGCATGTTAAAGCCATAGTTGAGAATAGAAGAGGTTGGTGGAGATAAGTAATTGAAGATCACATTGTAACTGTTTGTTAATTTGGAAGATTTTTTGATTAATATTTGAGATGTTAGAAGATTGAGTAAGTTTTTTAACAAGTTTAATAATATGTTTAAGTTTTTTAAAAAAAAGATGTAGTAGAGTACTGTAAAGTGTATATTGGTAATTATAGCTTCATTTACAAGAGATTTTGTTATAAATTGTGTGAGTAGCAGTATAGATGATAGAGCATTGAATTTTGTGCCAAGTAGTTTCAATACTTTTATTAATAGTATTGTTAATAGGAGTTTTGTGTAGCAAAAGTTGTTAAGTTAAAATATTAGCAAAAAAGTTCCAGTCTTCTGTAGTCATTATTTTATAATTGAATATATGATGACTAATCCTAGTATGTTTTCATAAAGGTTTACTATAAGCATGTAGAAATGTTTAAATGGAGATAAGAATTAAGTGATCATATGAGAGAGAGATTTAATTGTTGTCAAGACTGTAAGAGAGGAAAAATTGGATATTAAATTGGTCAGTCCAAATGTAATCAATACAACTACTACTAGTATTATTAGACCAAATAAACTATTTGTTGTTAAAGTAGGCTTCAATATCATACATATTGGAGTGATTAAGAAAGTTAATAAGTTTATATTTAGAAGAGGAAATATAGGTATGATCCTATGTATTAAAGTCACCAAGACTAATAGAATAAAGATGGAGTTGAGAAGCTTGTTAAATCCAGTTGATTACTGTATTTTGAGTTTGGTTGCAGATAGTTATATCAGTAGATAAGAGATATACTAAGATAATATGAAGTTTAACATTGCTTCAAAGAAAATATCAAGTGCAATAGCTCCTCATGGATAAGTATGAATGTTATGAATGTGAGGTTTAAGATGATTACAGATCATGATGGCTGTTCCTTCTACAGAAGTAGGAGAGTTTGACCAATAGTAGGTAAAGAAATTGTTGTTGCAGAAGAAAAGGTTAGTTTTGTCAGAAATTTTTGTTTCAGTAATATTGGCAATAGATATGTTATTATTGAGACAGTAATCTTGCCAGGCTTCTCTTTTTGTTAGATCATTAAAGCCTTTGACATTGTGTGTAGCAATGATTAGGTTAAGATGATAAGAACTTGAGTTAGAAGAGTGTGAAGTAGAGTTATAGTCAGTAGGAGTTGAGTACTAATTGTTAAAGAGAGGGTCAGATAAAATAAGAGTAGAGCTAGAAGAGTTGAATTTAAAAGAAAGTTTATAGAATAGTAGAAGAAGATGTAGAGTAATAATAATGTGATCTGACAAAAGAGTGTTGTTAGGAAGGTATATATGAGTTTTATTGTAAGATGAATTAACAGAAAATGTGATACTAGATACAGTTTTGTTGTTATTATATTTGGCAATATGTTGAATTAAGATTTGAATAGTTTGACTATAAGAGAAATGTGATAAATTGTAATATAATAAGAATTTGTTAAAGCATATATAAAGACCATAGAAGATTAAAGATGTTGTAAATGATTTTTTAAAATTGTCTTCTACAGAATCGATTACTGTATACTCAGCTCTCACAGCTATGCAACTATAACCTATATTGATACTTTCCCTTTAGGGTAATTTTTACAGACAAGGTTTATCTTCTTTTGGTAAAATAAAGTAAAGTTATTAGTATTGCATTACCTTTTCTGAACTGTCTCAGAGAAGGGTATAGTTTCTTGATAATGTCTAACAGAAGCTATACTTCTATCTTGGACATCGCATATACTTATAAGGGATTTCTTATACTATATCATTATTATAGTATAAAAATTAAGAAGGCTTTCACCTATAACAACAAAAAATCCTTTTAGTTCTCTTACTTAGAAGATACAATTTTAGTACACTCTTATTATCAAAATATTTTACTATATTATTAATCATCAGGCCACAACCCTTATGCTTATCATATTATTAATACATCCAAAAAACTTAATAAATCTAATCTCTGGTTACTCTCATACTATAATGATGAAATTATTATCAAAAAAATATGAAAATATTTTCATCTTCTAATCACTACTTTATTACTTATTGGACCTCTAATATAGACTTAAACTACACAAGATTTTACCCTTTACACTCTATTAACTACAAAAAATATACAGGATGCCATCTTAATTCTTATAGAATTAATCAAACCTGTATTGTCAAAGGTTTTGTAATTATTTCTGTACAATTTCTTAACAGAACTAACTCAAAACACCAACTTAACCTCAATGCCAATTACTTGGACCTTATCTGCTCTACAGAGGTCAAACATTTAACTCATATTTCTCCTTCACCTAATATTCTTATTATTAACACTATCATCTCTAAAATTTTTACTTCAAGTAAATCTACTAACAAACTTATATCTATTTTATATTATAATCTTTCTTACTAGTGTGACAGGTAAATGGTGAGTCTGTTACTCCAATGGACAAGACCTCATATAACATTATGATAATGGTAGAGCAAGGCTTTAAGGCATGGATTAGATTTGGCAAATATTACTTTATTTTTATTGTGCTTTGCCTTCTTATTTGATAAGCACTAACTATTACAATCACTATACTAACTATAGGAACTTTGATCTTCCTTCTACTAACTGGAGGTGCCAAAAGATAAGTACTTTATTAAGTTTTTTATTTGCTTTTTTATACAATTTTATATTTACTAACAAATTCTATTTACTTTTAGCTTCTCTACCTATTTTTCCACCATTCTGCCACTATACAATTGCAGATTTTACTTGTTAAGTAAGTATTGTATTTAGTATACTGTATTTAACTTTTAATTTAATGCACTTTACTAACCTGTCCCCTTAATATTTGGATCCTGCCACTCTAAACAATTGCATACTTGATCAAATTTCTTTACGTTTTGGTCATTTTCATCATAATGAGATTGTTTAGATGTTGGAGGCACAATTATGCATGTTTTACTGTTTGTGAAATTAATCATGTATATTCAATCCTAGATTCTGATCAGTGCTTATATAACATATCATAATACATGAGCCATTATGAATTTTTCACTTGTAACACTAGCAACTATTTTTTTATATTGATGGATCTATAATTGATATCAGTACTGACCAATGCACAATGGGTATTGGTTAGATCCAAGTTGATAATAATAATCAAATTATCAATTCCTTCTTTGCTAAAATTAAATTCTGGTCTTCATTTTACAAAACAGAACTCTTTTTAATTATTACTGCAATCCCAATTGCTTCTTGAAACTGCATTATTACAGACTCTCAATTAGTAATCTCTAAATTTAATAATCTTTAACTTAAGCCAATCCACCTTAACAAGTTACTCAAATTTAATTTATAGCCAATTTGATACACTCTTTTAAACATTATTAAATCATACAAATTACAAATTACTTTTTATAAAGTACAGGCTTATTTAGACAACTATCTTAATGAACAAGCAGACTCTCTTACTTAACAACACCCACTGTCACCACTTCTTTTATTTAACTACACAAATTTTTACAACCTTTATTATATTTTTTAATAAAAACACTATTATATAAAACTTCCTACAAGGCACTTTATTAAACAAATCTGTAAAGCTCACATTTTAGCTATATGGGCATTACAAAAATAAAACAGCAAGTAGTCATACTTCAACCAAGATATTGATTAAAGATCCACTTGGCTCTACTTTAATTACAATTAAAAACTCTCATACAATATTATCAACTTCAGACTTAATCAACTAAAATCTTTTAAAATAAAAATTCATCTTAATGAGTTACTAATATATTCATTATATCATACTATTTATCTAAGCCAATATCTAGATACTACTTGCTTCTTTTGTAACTTATCTAATTCATATTCCTACTGGCACACTTGTGCTAATTCATCTTTATTCAATCAAATTATCCAAACTTCTACTAACCAAATTATCTCTAATAACTTACCTGATCTTTTTTTTTTTTGATGTTAAGGTAAGGCCTTGCTCATATCTTTATTAGTAATTTTAGTTGTACATATGGGGGGATGTCAGTAGAAACCAAGCAAATTGTTTCTAAGTAAATTTCTTTAAACTTTAAAGTAAAATATCTCAACAATTATTAAACCAAACTTGATAAAAATTTTTTTATTTTAATTCTATATAGTTATAGAATTAAAATAAAAAAAATTTTATCAAGTTTGGTTTAATAGTTGTTAAGATATTTTAATTTAAAAATTTAAAAAAATATACTAAAAACAATTTGCTTGGTTTCTACTGTTACCTCTCATATTAATATACTATATACTAAGATATACTGAGATTGTAAACTATAAAATAAAAATTATATGCAAGAATTAAAGCTCAGACAGTTTTATCTGTGACCTAAACCAACTATGGTGGTCAAGGCCCATTTAGATTTGTAATGTTAAAATGTGGTTATAAGATGTGCTATGATTAATTCAGAGTGTCAACCATATATTTATTTTCCTAATAGCTTGTCCAATTGGTAGACAGATATTAGGATATAAATGTAATTAATCTGCTATTCCACATAGACACGAGTATGTATAGTTTATATATGATCTTCTGTGATGTCTTGTTTGCTGTATTTGTTGAGAGATATGGTTATTATTAGAGCTTAGAAGAGATGTAATGTTATTATTATTATTATTTTTCTAGTTAAAAGGTCAATGCAATAAGGTTTTCATATTTGATTATAAATTTGGTCATTAATGTTAAGAAGTATTTAAATAATAGTTTGTAAAGCTATTTTAATAGGTATGTTGTAGTTATGAATTGTTTTAATTAAAGCTTTAGATATAAGGCCTTTAAGAGTAAGATCAAGATAAAAGGAGTTTGCTTGAAATGGTATTAAGTTAAATAAAGGATGGTTTTGGATTTTGTGAATAAGTTTATGTAGTTTACTAGTAGATAAATTAAGAACTGCTTTAAATAAAATATGCTAAATTGATGAGTTAATAATGTTTATAATAAGAGATGTGTTAGAGCAAGTTAACCAGTATAGGTGGGAATCAGGAAGATTGCATCGAAAGCAGTTAGTATTTGGAAAGATTATTAGATAAATATTGTAATAAGAAAAGTAAGTTGGTAGTTGATTTAGAAGAATTTTAATTTTAAAAGTTTAGATTGATTAAGTTTGAAACTGGTAAAGTTAGATGTAGGTTTTTGGTTATAATTAAGGTATAGCCATGTATATTTCCAGTCTATATAGTAGTTAATATGAGCCTATTTATTGTTTCTTTTTTGTGAAGACCACATTGCCAATATGTATGCTTTACAGATATTTTTAACAAAATGTCTGGTAGAAATTTTGACAAGATTTTGTTCCTATTGTAAGATATGAAAAGAATTATAAATATTTGTATATTAAAGGTATAAAGATAAAGAAAAGGTATATTGCTTTGCTAGAGAATCAGCCATATTATTGAAGGTGTTATCGGTATGAGCTTGAACTTTGTAAAGTTAATATTTAGGTTAAAGGATTTGATAATATTTAGAATATATGCCATAAGGGCCATGCATTGAATTTAAAGAGTTTGTTAGGTTTATTAAGTTTAGTAGAAAGTTTGTAAAATTTAGAATTAACAAATTGTAAGTTAGTATAGATTTGAAGTGTTGCATTGCAAAATACAGTTGAAATTGCTAATAAAATAAAAAAGAGCTCTGCTTATAGGCTGATAGCCAAAAATGAATTTTGGCTGAGAATTTGTAAAGAATCTGGTTGTTACTATTGACTTGAACCCATCTAATGCCTATTGAGCTTTGTTTAGTTCCAATATCAGTTACTGTTCCATCAGTATAAAAAATAAATTCCTTATATAACAGATTGCTTTGAAAAATTTCTTCAAGTTTGTTTGAACATTCATTAGATTTAAAAATTTTAGCAATAATTAAATTTGATATATTGATAATAGGATAATTATATGGGATTTGTGAAGAATATTTAATTGTTGTTGAGTAAATAAGTCCAGGTAGTTAGCATTAAGTTTGAGTTTAGAGGTTTTTCTTTCCAGAAAGCTAATACAAATAGTTGCTGATACAAATAGTTGCTGATATATTAATTATGCATATCTGATTAATTCTATTTGAATTAAGATGATATTTAGTACATGGTGTGCAGTTTAGATCTGAAAGATGGTAGTAATGATTATGTTCTAAATCAATATTAGCATTTTAGTGTGAAATAGAGAATTGATTTGTGTTTGAAAAATATTTGTGAATTTGTCAATAATGATCTCTTCATTATTGTTATTATATGTAAATAACCATGGTTTCAATTGTGTTTTAATGGGTGAAGTGTTATATGCAAAAGTATTAACTTCAGATGGTTGAAAATGAGGGAGAATTAGGCGGTATAGTTTGTTAGACAAAATTGTGTCTTCAAGATAAGTGAACCAAAGAGGTTGCCTTTCTTTAGTTAGGTAATAAAGTCTGGGTAAAAGATGATGCCATTTGAGTAGAGTACTGTTGTCTGCAGTACATAATTGTTTTAAATAGAGTATGTTGTTTTTTTGAATTTGTTTTTTAAAAATATTGTATTTGGAGTATTGGGTAAGTATAGGTTCTAATAGTTGATAACCATCATGAATTGTGTTAGGCTACAAGACATTAGAATTTGCTAAAATTAAAATGCCCAAGTGCTGTAAAAGTTGTATAATTTTAAAGTTAAGTATAAGTTTGTTGAGTCCATCAATAAGTAGTTGGTTGTGTTGAAGAATATTAGTAGCAGACCAAAGATTGTTTTGAAGTTACTGTAATCTAATTTTTGTAGAGATGCCAAGGGTTTCTGGGTTGTTAATTCTTTGTTGAAAGCAGGATACATGATGTTATAACTGAATGTCCTAAATATTATATATATTATATATATGAGAGTTTAGCATGGTGCTATTAGGACTAGTGTGAGAAAGTTTGGCTTTATGTTTAATTATAGTAAGATATTTGAATAGAATTTTGTCACAAGTAAAATGTTTGAGAATTATGTTGTGTAGTCTGTATTTGATGGTAGGAATAATTACTGTATTAGTAATATATATAGTTGTTTGTTTGTAATTCTTTTGGTGTCTATAATATTGATAAGTTGGATTGCTTCATTATAGATTAGTTGGCTTTGTTTTGTATGAGACTTATTAAGAGTAAACCAGCATTCTAGGAATTTGAATGGCTGGTTGGCAGGAGTAGGTGTAAGTGATGAATTAAAGAAATAAATAGGGGCTGTGGATAAGGTGTTTGAAGTAAGAATTGATTTAGTTGGATTAATTTGTATGTTAGCTATATAGTAAAAGAAGGTGGCTGTAGCAATAATTGTTTATAATTCTTCTTTGGATTTGGCTATCCAAAGTGTATCATCCATGTATGCTAATACAGATACTGAGGTTTGAAGTTGTT
>CAJVQA010010350.1:0-11444 GCA_910591915.1 Cetraspora pellucida | reverse complement strand
TCTTATTATACTGCTATTACTCTTTCTATCAAACTTCTTTTTTACTTAAACCAACAAATTTACAAACAAATATGAATTCCATACTGTATCTCATGTTCTGCACAGCCTCAAACTACACTTTTTACTAACTCAACTTATAGTCACTCTTCTAACTCACCTTTACCTTTTATTTCATTACTACAAATTATTACTAAAATTGATCTTTGAACTATTCAATAGATTAAATACCATATCCCTCTCTCTTATATTATTATTTAAACCCAAATCTAGATGAGCCTTGGCCACTCTTGTAGGTTTAGGTTGCAAATTATATGTCTGAGTTTTTATTCTTCATATGTAATTTAAAAGCAAGCTTTTTTTTATAAAAACTTCAATTAAATTTCAATAAAGTTAAAGGTATGGCCTCACTATTAATATTTAAAAAAAAAAATAAATCTCTTCTTTAATTATAACTTTAAATTTTGCATTATTTTAGTTTATCTATCTAATGATAACCTTCAATTTAGATTTCTTATTTAAAACAATATTATATAATAAATTTAAGAAATAAATACTAAAAGCATATAGCCAATAATTATAGATAATTTTAATATCTTTGATAATTTACAATTAGCATCAATAAAAATTAAACTTATTTATTTTTTTTAATATAATAAAATATATGATTTAGCTAAACATATACAATTTTTAACCTTTATTTGACATAGTAGCAAATATAATAGTTATATTAACTATATTTAAGCTAATTATTCTATTATTTAATACTTAACTTTTTATTATACAAATAATGCTAACCAAAGTATACCTAGTAATTACAATATACTAATATCATTATAAAATTTTTCAATACTATTACTGGCAAACAGTAATTAGCTACTAAAACTAAATAAAAAATTTTTGCTTACAAACAAATAAACCAAGACTATTGGCAAGATTTTGCTAATCAAATTATATTTAATTTTTAAGCTACCAATGCTTCCTTTATAACTAATACTACAAAATTACTTGAAGCTTTATAACACAAAATTCAAAAAAGCATTATTGCAGCTGCTCTTCAATATATCTCTAACAAAAAATTTACTGTTTATAATTTTCAATATATCTTTTTTTTAAAGCATTTAAACTATATTTATGTCTTAAAGAACTAGGCAATATTATATGACAAATTAAAGCCTCAATTTGCAATTAGACTTCTATATCTATATCTTACAACCAAGACATTGATTAGCTTAATTTTTTTTATTATCTTAATATATCTGTTTTGACTTATGATCTTAACCTTCTATTTAACTGAAAAACTGTAGTCAATACTGAATAAAGAACACTCTACTATGCTTAAAATTTAGAAAACATTAAAAATATAAGAGAACAAATTAATAATAACATAACTAAAAGATATAGTAAACTTCAAAACAGTCCAAAATTAATGATTAATAATATACTTAACTAACACAAAAACTCTGTTAGATTTGATAATATCAAAAAACAAAATAACATTATTACTAAATTAGCACTTATTAAACAGCATATTTAACAACACTTTGATGACTGAATAGCTTCTAGAAACATTTAATAATAACTATTTAACACAATATAGCAACAAGAATGCCTACTCAAATTTAAGAATAAAGTACAATATTAATTATTTCTATATATAATTAGTTGCAAATTTTTATCTCTTTTTTTTATATTTAATTTTTTAAAAAATATATTAAGTAAATAAATTTTAATCTTTATATAAAAGTTTAGAGTAGGTTTTTCTGATTCTAATAATAGTAAATTTATTAAAATTAAATAAAAACTTATCAAAATATGAGTTTTTAAACATTAGACTATAAAATTATATAATAAAATTAACTTATAGATTTATGTAAATTAACCAATTAAATTATTCAATTTTGTACTATCTAGGCAAATTTTAATCGACCTAGGCAAACTTTATCATATATACAAGTATATTTTTTTAAAATAATATAATAGTTCAATATTTTACTATAATAGATAAATAATTTTATTTATAATATTATAAAATTTTTTTATTAATTAATTAAAAAATAAAAAAGTTTTATTAATAATATATTTTCTAGTTACTATATAAACTTTTTTTGCAACTAATTATATATAGAAATAATCTACCTTTAATATTAATTTTACATAGTATTAATTAGTATATAATAAATTCTTTTCAATAAAAGTTTTGAAGTTATTAGTCAATTTCCTAATAACAAAGCATATAGGTTAGTAAACATTAGCTACAAAAATGCTTAAATATACTAAAACATTATTTATTAATACAATTACAGTTCTTTTTAACTACTGTCTTATATCTGGCCAAATTCCAAATCAATAAAAAGAAAAAAAATTTCTATTTTTAAAAAATTTATTTTTGATAACAATCTAACTAATATTAAACCTATTAGTTTGTTTGACTATTTTAAAAATTTTTATCAAACTATTTATTAACTAATTTAACTATATTTTTATTTATTAAAAAGTCTATTATTTTTAACTATATAGCTCTACTAAGTAATAGTATAGCTATTTCTATATATATTCTTAACAATGTTATTAAAAAAACTACTTGTAATTTTAAACAGCTTTGGCTTCTATTTTAAAATATAAGCAAAGCTTATAATTCCATAGATCTTATATTTTTTATCAAATTCTTATTATGTTTACATATGCAATTTAGCTTTATTAATATTCTTATTAACTTGTTTACTAATTAGCATAACTAGGTTATTACAAATTTAGATTTTACTAACTTTTACAATATAAAAAATAGCATTAATTAAGGTAAAACTATAATTTTATTATTTTGAAAATTTATTATAATCTTCTAATTAACAAAATAAACTCAAACTTCTTAGAATATATTTTGATTACAAAGTAGAATACTAGTTTGCTTTAGTCTAAGTCTTAACAACTTCAAATCTCAGTATCTGTATTAGTATATATGAATAACACAATTTGAATAACCAAATTTAAAAAAAACTACAAATAATTATTGCTATATTTACTTTCTTTTACTATAGCTAATATACAAATTAATTCAACTAAATCAATTCTTATCTCAAATATCTCATCTACAACTTTTATTTATTTTTTTTAACTCATTACTTATATCTATTCTAGCTAATCAATTATTCAAATTCCTAGGATGTTGGTTTACTTTTAACAACTTATATACAAAACAAAGCCAATTAATTTATGATAAAGCAATTCAACTTATTAATATTATAAATACTAAAAAAGTACAGGCAAATAAGTTATATATATTACTGTTATGCAGGTTAGTAATAGGTAGGTTTCTGCTATTAATCTAGCTTGATCCCAAGAGTACTTTTTGATATGGTTATGTTTGGTCTATACTTTAGAGGCTTCAATGTTGCTCACCACTTAACACATCTTTACAATACTACTTTCATAATATACAAAACACTAGAGGCTGATTCTACACAGGCAGGTAACAGATTATTTGTATATAAAGCTACTAGTTCTTTATTAGTGAAAGATCAAAGCTTTTTTTTTTTTATTATTAACTCTTTACCTCTATATATACTAATTTGGAGTTCATTAGACTACAAATTGATAACTACATACTTTATGCAAGATTGCATACAAATTACAATAGACTTTCTATCAGTAATGCATATTTAATTTACATACTATAATAAACTATTTAATTATTACTTCATTGATTTATCTGATTTGTATATATTGTCTATTTACTCATATTGTGTTGTCCAATTATATGGTCATATGATATTATAAATGCAGTTCATAACCAAAGTTCCAACCTATAACATCCAACATTTCATATACATAGTACACTTGATATTGGTTAATAGTATGACAGAAGCTAGATCTCCCAAGAACTTCAACCTTAAAGTCTACATATTCTTTGCCAAAGTTTTTGTTCATTCATGCTTCCTTTTGCTTTAACCTTTTAATCTGATTTCTCATAAAAGGATCACTCAGTTAGTTGCTATCTGTTTCATTTAAATACAAGTAACCATTATAACTAACCTTTCTCACAATATACAAACCAACTTATCTATAATTCAACTTACAGAGTGAATTATTGAGTATCAAGTTATATACCAACACTAAATCTTCAATTTTAATCTTTTTCTTTGCTTTATTTATATGATAATTATAAAATTTCTTCTATTATTCATGAAGCTCATCCTGATTTGTTCTCATTTGTTTTAACTCATGAACTAATCTTTTTATTTGCAGTGTTCTAAAAGCCAATAACTTATCTGTGGTTCAATCTTGTTTGGTTATAAGAACCTGGTATCTTTTAAATGTCAATTCAACTAGCATTATGGTACTATAACTATATACTAATCTAAAAGATGAGTAATCTAATCCCATACCATGGCATGCAAATGCTCATGCCATTAGTTTTGTGCTTATGCACTAACCTTTCTAATAACTCTAATGAGTTTTTATACTATGCATTCAGCTCTGCTATTTGCTTCAGGGTGGTAACTAACAGTAAACTGCTGTTTCACTTGTACTCGAGCTGTTAGTTCTTTTATTATATTGTTTTTGAATTCAGTTCCTCTATTTGAGATTAATTCAACAAAACATCTATGTCTGATAATTATTTCTTCTTACAAAAACATAGCAATTGACTTTGTATTTTTGTTTTTCAATACACATGCTTCTATATATTTAGTTAAGTCTTCAATAGCAACTACTATATGCTCATGATCTGCAGAAGTTCTAGGTAAGGGGCCAATGCAATCAACATAAAGCTTATAAAAAATTCAACTGGTGATAATGTAAATAGGTTCTCTGAGTTGTTTGCTAGTACACTTTTGATATATTAAACAAGAGATACATAGTTTTTTATATCTTTGTATATACTACTATTTTTCTATACATAATTTAATAGGATTTTTCTAATTGTTCCTTTTATTTTATGATGTTTATCTTCTTTTGCAATTCCTTTGTAATTTGCTTTAATTATTTTAACCTTTTTGTTATTGTTTGATATAACTCTACACAAATGTTTACTATTAATTAACTTTCTAAACAATTGTTTGTTTATTAAGCAAAACTTTTGGATTTTATTTCAAAGCCAAGGCACATCTTTTTTTAGTATGTTACATAACCAATGTATGTTTTTCAAATAAAATTTAATCAACTTCAAATCCTCTATACATTGATCAATTTCTCTTATACTTAACAATAATGAATCAATGTACTTCTTATCCAAAGGTCAATCTGCAGATATTCCAAGATCAGAATATCATAACAGTCCATCAGCATAATCATGTTTTTTATTAGACTTGTAATGTACTCTAAAGTCAAAAGCTTGTAAAGCAATTACCTAATGCATTAATCATCCTTTCAACTGAGTCTTGTTAAAAAGCTATTCCAAAGCTTAGTAATCAACCCATATGTCGAATGTCATTCTGGCCACATATCTTTCATATATATTATAGCTAAAAACTATATCTAAACATTCTTTTTCAGTTTAATTTGTGTGAACTCAACTTTCATAACTCAAATATTATAGGGCAGAGCATATACTGATTATTCAATTATTCTAGAACAACATCTAATGTAGTATCATTTGCATCTGTGCTCATTTGGTAGAGTTAACTTTTATTTTTAGCATCTTGCCAGTTTGGTCCTTTCAATATTACATCATAGGTCATTTTATGTTTAAGCAATTGAAATGCTTCAACTTGTTTTTTATCTCATTTGAACTTAATGTTCCTCTTGGTTAGATTAGTTAGTAGTTTAGCAATTGCACTAAAGTTTTTCACAAACCATCAGTAGTAGTTCACAGTTCCTAAAAATACACAGACCTCTTGTACATTATTTAGAACTTTTTATTCACTGATTCTTCTTGTTTAAGATAGATCAGGCTTTATACTCTTCTTTTCAATAATAAAACTATACATGTTCAACTCTTTATAGAATAGATGGCACTTTTTGGTAGCAAAGGTAAGACCAGCATTACCAAATATTTGTGTAAGCTTAACAAATTTGTTAATATGTTTCTCAATCAACTCCTGAGTTCAAAGACCAATATTATCCTGATATGTTGCAGCAATATACCTTTATTCATCCCTTTCAAGCAACTTATTTATTAAATGCTGGAAAGTTTCACTAGCATTTTTGAGACTTATACACATTATAGTGTATCATAACATATCTAGTAGTATAGCAATAGCTACTTTATTTTTATCCTCATCTTGAATGCATATTTGCCAATAGCCTTTATAGATATTTACACTAGAATACCAATTATGATCTATAGCCTTTTTCAAGATGTTATATATTATAGGCAAGAGATGTCCATTCTTAATTATATACTTATTGAATGGTCTCATGTCTTTAATCACTCTTAGCCGATTAGTTCCACCCTCCTTTTTCTTAACAGAAAAACAATGATAGGCATATTGACTTATGTTTTTCTCTAAAAGTCCATACTTTAGCATATCTTTTAGGTGCTGTTCGAACATACAAGCATGCTCTGGGTTATTTAGTCATATTGGATATATATACAATAGTGAGATTTTCTTGCCACTGGTTCTTACTTTGTATTGGATCAGATCAGTTTTTCCTATTTCTGAAATATTGAATACAAAAACATTAAAAGTTTTGTTTATTAATTGTTCTTTGATCCATTTTCTTTTTTTAACTAAAATAGTAGGCCTGATGTCCAGTTCACTACAATTGTCTTTTGTCAAATACATCACAACATCAGACTCTATATCTAGCCTTTTCACAGTACCATCAGCTTGTTCATTTTCACATAACTAATAAATCACTTATCTAAAGTAATCTGTATCAACAAGATCTTGTAAATTAATAGGCTTAATTTCCTTAATAATAAGTTTATTTGCATTGGTTGCACATTTTACAATGTTCTCTAATGCTTTACATTTCTGTTCTATCTTTTTATACACTTTAGGTTCATACATTTTGATCCTTCATACTATCATTATATCATCAGCATCCTCTTCCTCATCATCATCATTACTATATTCTGAAACATTAATTCAATATTTAGGTACTATCAATGCAATCAGACTCAATTGTACACCACAATTTATTATTTTTCCACTTTAGGTTACACTAAGCTGCAGCCAATCAGGGCATGTTTAACAGTACTTCAAAGCTTGCTGCTTTCATAATATAGAACCCATGTATAAATCTAATACCTTCAGTCATTACCTTAACATTAAGGTATTTCTTACAAATTCACTCAAACGATTATCTGCTATTCGACCTTTACTTGTTACAGGCTTTCAGAATAATCCTCTATACTGGCAAATGATTCATACATAAGGTTTAGTCTTGAATTAGGATCAATTGAAGCTTTAGTTATTTCACTATTTATTTTAACTACATCAACAGGCACATTTTCTAGTTTCAAATTCATATTGGTTTGTGCACTTTTCACAAACCTAATTTTAGCATCTACTAACAACACATTATATTTCTTCTTTTTTTTAGTCAGTGCTTTAAGTACTTAAATCCTTGCCTTGGAAGATTATTTGAATAGTTGGTCTAAGGTTATAGGAAATTTAAATGATGCTACAGTTTTTAATATGTTCAGTTTATTCATTAATTCAAATATTAGAATATACATAATAGATTCCTTTTTATTTTGGTCAATTTTTTGAATATTTTATTATAGGTGTTCTTTCAAGCCCATTGTGGCATTTCATGCTCATTTTCAACACATCTTCTTTTTTCAAGATTTCTTATATCAAATAATGATTCATTCTCTTTCAATTCAATCTTTAGGTATTCATCATTCTCATTTTTTATTGTCTCTGTAACCTCAAAGTAACATATATTCATGTTTATAACTTCAGAATTTGGTTATTTCTTACTGCATCTGTTTGATTAATAGGCCAAGGCTGTGTTGTTTTAATAGAACAATTTCATGCAATATGCCCTTTCCAATTATATTCATGACACCTACAGAACCTATTTGGCTAATTTCAGTTATTGAAGTTCTGATTTTGCATCCTTTGGTTATGATGTATAGTTAGTTCTTTATTTTCTTTAAGACCTAAGATGGCCTTTGTTAACTTTTTAATACTTGATTCCATTTTGCATATTTAATCATTTTAGTCTATATTTTGTTCAACATAGCAAATTTTTAGAGCACCAAAAGCTAAGGTAAGATTATTTACATCTGACTTGATTACATTTTGTTCTTTATTCTTAGTTTAGATAAGAATATTTACTATATATTTGTAGTCTTTACTATATTATTCTATCTTTAAAGCCTACTTTTTTGCATAATCATATGTTTCAAAACACTGCATTTTGACTCTTTCTTTGAAAGGTTCCCTTAATTCTTGCAAATACTATTGTATTTTCTCAAGGCCTATAATATAATTTTCATAGCTTCTGCATATGCATTGAACTGATTAGTGTATGCCTTGATTGTATTATTTGGTTTTTGCTTCATATTCTTTTAACATTCCAACATTTTTTCAATATCACAAGAAGCTTGAATACCAGAAATAATAGCAGCTTTCAAATTGATTTATGTACTTTTGATTTTTATTTGCTTATAAATCCAGGGCTTTAGATTATCTGAAATATAAAGTCTTATCACTTACTGCATTTATTGTTGTTCTAGTCTTTAGATACACTATATGCTTTATAATTTTCAAGAAATTTTTTAACATCTTCATTATTATGCTCATGGTATATAGATTTGGTTAAATCAGAAACACCTATTTCTTTATCGAGTAGCTAAGTATTGTCTTTTTGATCTTGTTTTATTAACTTTGATTGTTTAAATATATGTTAAGTTAAAAAAAATTAATAAATTTTTTTTTTTTTTTTTATCAAGAGCCAAGTTCATTTTTTGTTAGTATACTAGTACATTGCACCTTAATTATAAGAGTTACTGTCCTAGTACATTGCACTATATTTTTCTTGTTGTTATATAATACGAAATCCTATGCAAATGGCACTTTTGTTTTTGCCCAGATTCTTCCTTATTATGTGAGTTAGTAGTAGGTAGGTTTCTACTATTAATCTAGCTTAGTTACAAGAGTACTTTCGATATAGTTATATTTGGTTCACATTTCAGAAGCTTCAATGTCGCTTATCACTTAACACATCTTTACAATACTACTTTCATAATTCACAAAACACTAGAGACTGATTCTATATAGGTAGGTAACAGATTATTTGTATATAAAGCTACTGGCTCTTTATTAGTGAAAGATCAAAACTTTTTTTTTTTTTATTATTAACTTTTTAACTTTATATATACTAATTTGAAGTTCATTAGACTACAAATTGATGACTACATACTTTATGCAAAATTGTGCACAAATTACAATAGACTTTCTATCAATAATGCATATTTAATTTACATACTATAATAAACTATTTAATTATTACTTTATTGATCTACTCGATTTGTATATATTGCCCATTTACTTGTATTGTGTTGCTTGATCATATGGTTATATGATATCATAAATGCAGTTTACAATTGAAGTTTTAACATATAACATCCAACATTCTATATATATAGTATATTGAATATTGATTAACAGTATGACAATTACTAACACTATAATTATTTTTACTATCAAATACAGACTATACAATATAATTCTTAAATACTTTACTTTTAACAATATTCTATCCAAATACTTTACTATAATTAAACATAAAGTTAAACTAGCTCTAATAACACTATGCTAAATTCTTATATATATATATACATAATATTTAAAATCTCTAGTTATAATATTATATATTTTGCTTTTAATAGAGAATTAATAACTTAGAAATACTTAGCATTTTTACTAAAATTAGACTATAGCAACTTCAAAACAAACTTTTGTTTGCTACTAATATTCTTTAGCATAACTAACTACTTATAGATAGATCTAACTAATTTATATTTAACTTAAAAATTATACAACTTTTACAATATCTTGATATTTTAATTTTAGCAAATTTTATGTTTTGTGGTCTAACACAATTTATAATATATCAACTATTAGAACTCATACTTAGTAAGCATTCCAAATATAATACTTTTAAAAAACAACTTTAAAAAAATAACGTACTCTATTTAAAACAATTATATATTGCAAATAATAACATTTTACTTAAATAGTATTACCTTTTACTAAGATTTTATTATCTAATCAAAGAAAGATAGTTTCTTTAGTTTACTTATCTAGAAGATACTATTTTGTTTAACAAACTATATTATCTAATTCTTTTTTATTTTTAATTATTTGAAGTTAATACCTTTGCATATAATATCTTACTAATTAAAAAAACTTAAACTATAGTTATTTACATATAATAACAATAATAAAAAGATTATTATTGGCAAAATTCTCAAATATCTTTTAAATACAAATCAGTTCTCTATCTTATACTAGAATGTTATTATTTATTTAAAACATAATCATTGCTTTTTTTTTCAGATCTGAATTGCATACTATATACTAGATGCTATTTCAACTTAAACAAAATTAATCAAATATGCATATTTAACATATTAGCAACTATTTGTACCAGTTTTTTAAAAAGAAAAATCTCCAAATTCAAACTTAATACCAACTACCTAGACCTTATTTACTTAATAATAATTAAACATTTTTTACAAATTTCATATAACTATCTTACTATTAATATATTAAACTAAACTTCTTAGAAATCTTTAAAGCTAATAACTGGTTAAATAAACTTAAAAAAATTTTTTAAAACAATTTATTTTATAAGAAATTTATTTTATACAATAGATTAATAACTGATATTGGAACTAAACAAAGCTTAATAGGCATTAAATAGATCCAAGTCAACAGTAATAACTAAGTTCTTTACAAATTCTTAGCTAAAATTTATCTTTGGTTATCAGCTTATAAGGCAAGGCTCTTTTTTATTTTATCAGCAATTTCAATTATACTCTATAATGCAATACTTTAAATTTATACTAACTCACAATCTGTTATCTCTAAATTTTACAAACTTTTTACTTAACTTAATAATTTTAACAAACTTTTTAAATTTAATACAAAGCCTTTATAGTATATATTTCTTAATATTATTAAATCCTTTAATTTAATTATTAATTTTTATAAAGTTTAAGTTTATACAGATAATGTTCTTAATAACATAACTAAGTTTTTAGCAAAACATTACATTTGTTTTTTGTTTCTAAACTTTTAATATACAAACATTTACAATTCTTTTTATATTCTACAATAAGAACAAAATCCTGTTGAGCTTCTTACTAAACATTTGGCCTAGATACTAAGAAAAGAAACAAAATTGATATTTTTTTCAAAAGCTGTTTTTATATAAATCAATTTAAAATAAGATTAAGATCATTTTCTTAAAAGTAGTTAGTTATGCTAAAGAATATTAGTAGCAAACAAAAGTTTGTTTTGAAGTTGCTATAGTCTAATTTTAGT
>CAJVQA010010349.1:0-11445 GCA_910591915.1 Cetraspora pellucida | reverse complement strand
AAGTAGACTTGTACTTTATGTAAAATCTTAATTGAATATTCAATAAAGATAGAGGCATGGCCTTACTATTAATATTTTAAAAAAAAAAAAAACTTAGTAAAGTAGTCAGATTGTTAAACCTCAAATAATAGGTTGTATATTTATATCCTATTGATGATAAAAATTTAAATAATTATCTATATAATATTCATATTATAGCAACTATTACTAATAATTAGGTTAGGATATCTGTAATAATAGTTATATTAGTATAACTAACAGGTTATAGATTATTTATATAAGTATAACATTATACAAAGGAATGCAAACTGACAATTGGGTAATATAAATACTAAATAAGTTCTTGTAACTATATAAATTTATTGAAATTGAATAACAAAAAGTTAATTTGGAAAAATTCAAATAAAGAGATAGCTGGATCTTTAATGGTACTACTGCAAAAGCTAGACTACTAGAAATAAATACCAAGATCATAATACTTAGACAAACAAGAATCTTTAAGTTGGTAAAGTTTTAAAGATATTATTAATCAGGTTGCTAAAATAAACTAAAGAAAAAAGATATTAGACTAATCCAATATACCAATAGACTAATTATAATTCTATATGGGCTATCTAAATTAAAAGTCTAATAAAAAGATAAAAGTATACTAAAGTATTAGAAATATGCTGTAAAGTAGATACTAAAGTCTGTATGAACTCTACAAAAATATAGCAATTTAATAATTAGCTTTAGCTGCAAATATTAGTTTTGTAATAATTTGTTCAGAGCATAGTAAAGGACATTATATTATTCTGTAAAGGGTGATATGCAAGGTTTGTTTGTCTGGCCACATTATGTAATGATCATTCAATCAAATAGAACATATATATGTAGTATAATAAATGTAATATAATTTGTAATTTAATACTCACTCCAGAAGTACAAGCTATGTATTTATCTAGTAACATTTAATTAGTTATAAAATGAGTACAGAAGGCTCTAAAAGGTTTATCTTAAAAATAAAATAGTTTTAAAGTTGAGACAATGATTTGGTTATCTAAATATAATCTAGTAAATTAATACAGATTGCAGGTTTAGAGAGTTTAAAGTGGAACATCTAAATAGAGATATTAGGTATAGCAATTAGTAGAGAACTTTTGGATAAACTTCTTAAATAAGTAATATAGAAAAGTTATATATATAGCCAATTGTATACTTTTTTTTAGTAATTTACTAAATCAAATTACTAAAAAATTTATAATAAAAGTCAAAAGACCAAAGAAATTACTTTAAAAAAAATATATATAATAATAATAATAATAATTAAATAAAAAGAGATATAATAATTTAGTAAAGTAAATAAGTTGTTAACTTTTCAAATAATAGATTGGATATTCAAATTCTATTGACAACAAAAATTTGAATAATCATTTATATAATACTTGTATTATAGTAACTGTTTCTAATAATTAGATTAGGATATTTGTAATGGCAGTTATATTAGCATGATTAATAGGTTATTAGACATCTGTATAACTAGTTATATAAAAAAATACATATTGGCATTAGGTAATACAAATACTAGATAAGTTTTGTAATTATATAAATTTATTTATTTTTTTTTTTAGTATTAAGGTAACCTTTTTGGTCTTTTGACTTTTATTAATAACTTTTGGTAATATGATTCTATAAACTACTATAGAAAAGCATACAATTAACTACACATTTAACTTTTTTATATTACTTATTTAAGGAGTCCATCTAAAGATTCTCTACCAATTGTCAAACTTAACATCTCTGCTTGAATGTTTTCTTTAAACTTTCTAAACCTGTAATCTGTATTAACTTACTGGATTATACCTAGATTCCTAGATTATTATCTTAATCTTAGAACTATTTTATTCTTAAGGTAAACCTTCCAAAGCCTTTTATACCTATTTTTACAGCTGATCTAAGTATTGCTATAGCAAAACTAATACTTGTAGTTAGGGCTTAATTATTAAACTATTATGCCTTTATAGAATTTACTCAGATCTTAGCATTTACTTTATAGAATAACTTTAATACTTTAGTATACATCTGAATTTCACCAGACTCCTAATCCAGATGGCCTGTTTAGAACTATAATTAGCTCATCAATATATTAGATTAGCCTAATATTCTTTTTCTTTAGTTTATTCTAGTAGTCTGGTTGATGATACTTTTAAGACTTCTAATCTGAAGGTTCTTATCTGTCTAGTTACTAAGATTTTGGTATTTGTTTCTCTAGACTAGTCTTTACAATAGCACCATTAAAGATCTGGTTATTTCTCTACTTGGATCTTTCTAAATAAACTTCTTGTTATCTAATTTTAATAAATTTACATAACTACAAGAACTTATCTAGTATTTGCACTGCCTAGTTGTTAATTTGTATTTCTTTGTGTAACTTCAACATTGCACAGATGCCCTATAACCTGTCAGTTATGCTAATGCAACCATCATTACAGATATCCTAACCCAATTATCAGTAATAGTTGCTATAATATAAAATATTATATAGATGATTATTCAAATTTTCACTATTAATAAAATTTGAACATCCAATCTACTACTTGGAGGGTTGACAATCTGATCACTTCACTAGGTTACCACATTCCTATTATATAAATTTATTGAAATTAAAAAACAAAAAGTTTATTTAAAAAAACCTAAATAGAAAGATAGCATAAATTTTTAACAATACTAATATAAAAACTAGACTATTAGAAATAAATACCAATATCAAAATACTCAAACAGACAAGAATTTCTGAGTTGAAAGTCTTAGAAGTACTACTAACCAGGCCATAATACAAACTAGAAAAAAAGAATATTAGCTTAACTTAATATACTAATAAACTAATTATAGTTTTACATAGAATAAACTGATTATAGTCTTATATAATCTATTTGAATTAAAAGTTTAAAGAATAAGCAAAGGTATATTAAAGTACTAGGAATATACTATAAAATAGATGCTAAAGTTTAAGTAAACTTTACAAAAGCATAGTAGTTAAAAATAAAACTCTGATTGTAAATATTAGTTCTGTTATAATAATATTAGATCAGTTGTAAAAATAAGTACAGAAGACTGAGAGGTTTATCTTAAGAATAAAATAGTTCTAAGTTTAAGATGATGCTAAGCATAACCTAGTAATGTTAATACAGATGCAGGTTCAGAGGGTTTAAAATAGAATACTCAAGCAAGAATATTAGATATAGCAATTGATAAGAACCTTAAACAAACTTCTTAAATAGGTAATATAAAAAATTTACATATATAGCCAATTGTGCACTCTTTTTATAATAGTTTATAAGAATTATATTACTAAAAAAATTATTGATAAAAGTCAAAAGACTAAAGAGGTCACTTTAATAATTAAAAAAATATATATATAATTAAATAAAAAAAACTTTTATATTTTTTAAAAAAGTACAAAATTATATAAAAGACTAGATTAATAATAGTCAAATCCAATATACAAAACAGGCTATAGTATTTTTGTAGCTGTGCAAACTAAGCATACAGTAAGTAACCTTATAAAAGAAAATTTACTTTTTTTAAATACTATTTTATTTAACTCTTTTGAGGAACATAAACCAAATATTATTCTTTAAACTATACCAAATAATTCTACAATTTTCTAATATTATTCTGTTAATAAGATTATTATTTAATATGATATCAAACTTTATATAAACTCTGCTAACCTGCTAAATAAACTTTCTAATTGGAACAAAATTAATTTTTACTATTTTGATTTCTGCTATAACAAGTTTTTTTAATATTACAAACTTCTATTTCTTTTAACTTTACAATATACATCAATATTTTATTTACATATCTTTAAATTCTTTTTTGTTAATAATTATCTTAAAAAATCAGTTCTAATATTTTTTAAACATAATATAAGTAAAGCTTAAATTATCTTTCTTATAAACTCAAACCTTTGTCTAGACACTTTTTCTATCATTATAGTATTCTGCAGCCAATCTTTCAGGTTATACATTCTTAAGATTCTTCTTCAATACACCAATCTTTTCTACACTATCATCTCTAGATAATTTGTTTCTCTCTATTTCTAGCAACTTATTACAAACTAGTACTTCTAATGCTTCTTCTCTAAGCCTAACAATCTGTATTTATAATGTTTAAGAATATAATAAAAACCTTAAACAGCAAGTTTAAGAGAATTATTGTATCTTATATTACCAGTATTATAGAAACTAAAATAGCAAAAGACAATGTTATTACTAAATTTCATAATTCTAAACACTAGTCTTACTTTTAGTCTTATATTAACAGTTTCAAAACAAGAACTGCACTTATAATTTATAAACACTTTACACCTTACATACACAATATTCTTATTCTTCTTGGTTATACTATTGCTATTAATCTTTTTTTCAAACATGACTACAAATTTAAATTATTTCTTTTTATTTACTATATGAAAACTTACAATTAAAACTTCAAATTCAAAATATTATTATTTAATAAATCTAATAAGCAACTAATTAAAACATTCTATTTAAAACTTTCTATTTATAATACTAGATGACTTTAATGTGTTACTTAACAACTCTGTCTTCTCTTCTATTACATACAAACTATTACAATTCTTATAATACAACAATATTTATGATTTAGTAGATTATACAAATATCTCTTTATATATTTGATATGCTATAAACATCATAGCATTATAGATTATATTTGAACACATCTTTCTTTACTTAAATATCTTAATTCATTTTACTTAAAAGATGAAAAAACTATATTAAAAGCGATTACAAAATTCTTATATCCTCTTGAATATTTTTTCACATTTTTTTAGAAAAAAACAGACATTCAACTTAAACTTAACAAAAAATCTTTAATTACAAAGCAATGAATAAAAAAGCAATAGAAATATTTGCTAACTAAGTTTTCCTTAACCTTACTACAAACAAATCTTTTTTCTTTACTCAAACCTTTGAATCTCTTAAAACTATCTGATATAAAATTCAAACTAGTATTATTAATATAGTTACAAAATATATTACTAACAAAAAAACAATAATTTGTAACTTTTAACACTTATTTTTAGCTAAAGTCATTTTATTTTATTTAAATTTTAAAAAACTTTATAATATTATTAGACAAGTTAAAGCTTTTTTAACCAACTTATTACCCATATCTATACATCTTAATCTTACAGTTTACTATCTTAACTTAACCTATTATCTTAACATACTTCTTATATCTAACTCTTATAAGTTTTTATCTAGTTGAATTACTGACACTAATACTAAATAGCAAGCTCTTTATCATGCCAAAAATATTGAAAACATCAAACAAATCTAAGAACAAATAAATTAGCATATTAATCTTAGATGCTCTAAACTTCAAACTAATCTCAAACTTATAATTAATAGTATACTTAACTGTTACAAAGATTTAGCAAAATTCAACAATATCAAAACATTAAATAATATTATTAAAAATTCCAAACTAATTAAAAAACATATTTAACATTATTTTGATAACTAAACTGCTTACAGACCTATTAATGATTATAAATTTAATTTTAACTAATCTTAAAAATATGAACCAAAAGTCATTACTAGACCAGACTATATATTATAATTTAGTTTTGATTAAATTTTTATTAGACAAAATTACCAGAACTTTTAACTAATTTCTTAATAACAAAACATATGAGCCATCTAAAATTAGTTATGAAATGCTTAAACAGACTGGTCTTATCTTTCTTTAAGCAATAATTGCTTTTTTTAACTAATGTATTTAAACTTTTTGTATATCTAAGCAATAGAAAAAAAATTACATCTTTCCAATATCCAAAAAATCTATCTTTAATAAAAAACAATTTAATATAAGACCCAATAGTCTTGTTAAACATATTAAGAAATTTTATATCAAACTTCTTACTAATTATCTTAATTTAATATTCATACAACACCCTATTTTATTTTTTTATAACTATTTTACTTTATCTGATAATAGCATTTTTATTGTCATACATATACTTAACAATATTATTAAAGATACTAGTTGCAACAACAAACAATTATAGCTTCTGTTTCAAAATATAAGCAAAGTATATGATTTTGTTAATTTAAAATTTTTTACAAAGTCTTTTAAATAGATATCAATGCCTCAAAATCTTATTAATACACTTACTAATTTTCTTACTAATTGCTAAAATCAGATTATATTTAATTTTAGTTTTACTAATTTTTATTCAGTTAAAAATAATATAAATTAAAGAAAAACTATAACTTCTTAGCAGCAGGGAAGGTGAGCAGACTTTTTTGTATTTTATAGAATTTTTAGATAAGTTAAGTATGTAAGTTGAAAGCTCTGAAATCATCAAAATCCATATTATCTTTTTATATAAAATACCCAGAAACACATTCTAGAGGCTAGATTTTTTTGGTTAAAAATGACTCTTCCAGAGTCCCAAGAACAATAATTTAGTTTTTTGGTTAAATTAACACTTGAGAGCTCCAAAAACAATAATTTAGTATTCTGATTAAATCAGTACTTGAAAGCTTCAAGAATAATAATTTAGTATTCTGGTTAATTGATACTTAAAAAGATCAAGAACTATAATTTGTTTTCTTGCCTAGCTAGAGTTTCTGAAAACTTAATTTCGATGACAAGCATTTTGCTTTTTACAATACATTTTTGTTATATAAAAAATATATTGTATAGCTATTTGATGTTTTTTTGCTTTAAAATATATCTAGATAACATTTTAGCTTTCTTGTCTAGTAAGTCTCTGAAATCTATTATTGCTAACTGTATGAGGGTACAAAGCACCTGAAATGCAAAGTAAAGTAGAGCATCTAGTTATCATATTGCTTTCTTGTATAGTTTGAGTCTTTAAAATTCATTTCAATTATGAACAAATGAAGTGTAGTGAGTTATCAGAGAGCATTTTTAAGTCGAGCAATATATTGGGAAACATAAAACTCACCAATATGAGCCTGGCAACAGCCAGAAGCAGAGGCAGTAGGCTTCGCACAGAAAGTGCAAGAAACATGTTTTTTGGCTCTTCGATGTAGAAAACAATCATCAGGATGCATACAACTTCTATTACAGATTTACCAGAATTATGAAGATAGGAGCAGATATATCCACCATGCATTTTATTTTAAATAAAGGAAAAGATATATTTAAAGTATTATTATAGATAACAAAAACAAGTATTTAAAAATAGTTGACCATAAAGATATTGAAACAGCTTTAGTTGAAGTGATTAAAGTAGCATATAGTCAAGGTACTAAAAAATATGACAAATTAGGAGCATCATATGTAAACTATTTTAAAACTTTACAATGAAAAAGAGATTCAGAAGATTATATTAGATATGTTGCAAAACAGCACATTCCAAATGAGGAAACTTATAATGAAAGAATAGCAGATTTCAAAGATTGGTATAATGAAGAAGTATATTCTAGTCTTAAAAATTTATATAAGTTGTATTTCAAATTAGCTAGTCAAGAAGAAGTTGTAGAAAAAAGATCCAAAGAAGAAGTAGATAATATTCTTCAAAGAATTCACAGTTTAGAAATTTAATATTGTTTAAGAATCCATTTAGGTAGATACACAACTTTACCAACTTTCATCAATTGTTCTTTTACGAATGATTTTTCAGGACTATCTCTATTTTCATCTATAAGCCAGTATAACACTGATTGATTTTTTTGTATTAATGATTCTTTAATATAATAAACCTTTGGAGACCAATTCATATCAGTTATGTGTTTTTTGCCAAATTCTAATTCTCCGAGTTCGAGTAAATATAAAACTAAATCTTTATAGGTTAACTGAGGTTCATCAAATCCAATAGGTCTATGATGTTTTACAGATAGATCAGCAATTATTTTTTCACTCTTTAAAGCTTTTTTTACAGCTTCATTAGGAGACATATGAATTAATCAGGTAGGAGTATTATTATAAATATCATCATTAATATGAAGACCTTTAACCCAAGATCGACATCTCTCAGATAATGGTAAATAAAAATCTACAGCATCTTGACGAATATAGACATGTTTCTCAAATTCTTGGTAATCATATTCAGCTATTGATGTACTATGTTTAGATTTAGCTTGTATAATTTTTACACTATGACTAAGTAATAAATCTCTACATTTATCTAGATATTCAGTGCCTTTATTTACAATTAAAACTTTTGGCTATGTAAGATGATTATTAGGATCTTCATAAATTGCTTTAAACATTTTAGCTAATAATACAGAAGACTTATTAGTTAAAGCACAACTTTTACAAAATCTAGTCACTATATCTTTTATAACACCCTTATGCTTAAAAATTCGATTACCAATTTTATTGTGAAAAAGTGATGTAAGATCTGATTTATGTACTTCATTTAAATCTCGTATGCCATTAAAAGATGCATATTGAAAAAATCTTGGTCGAGGTTTATAAACTAAAAAAGTTATCTGTTCATTTAACCAGTTTTTTATATCTGCTAATAAAAAATTATGACCAGCATTTCTACAAGCAATGTGCATTTTTTCAGCAGTCTGATAGTAACCTTCAGGCTTATAATATAGTTTTTGCAATATGATCTCTATATCCAAATCATGGGCCTTCTGTGGGTCAATAAAAATTACAGGTTTTTCCATTTCCTACCAATTTATTTTTCTTATTGTCAGGATTATATAGTATAATAAAAAATAGTTAACAATATATATCTGAGCACAAACTTGTGAGTGGATAGCATTATAGTCAATAAAAAACAATGGACGAGTTACAACAAACCAACCAAAAACTCTATGAAGTGGTATCGCAATTAGTAAAATCAAATAAGAATTTTGAACAACATCTATATATCTTAGAAAGGGTTATAGGTATATGGGAAGAGAGAATATGATTTCTTGAGGAAGAGTTAAATAATGCTATCAAACTCTCTACACAAGAAAAAGAAAAATTAATAGAAGAAATTTCAAAATTAAAAAGAATCATTCACCAACTCAAAGAAGAAAATAAAAGGAAAGACAAAAAAATTTCTAATAAAGATAGATTAATATCAGAATTTAATGAATGCAAAACAAAATTAAAAACCAGAATATAAGAGATATCTAAATCAGCTGAAAATACACCTAAAGCATAAGATTATACAACCAGATTAGTAGACGAAAATGAACGCCTTAAATGAGAAATAAATACAATAAGGGTTAATCAAATAAATAGGATTAATAAAATAAATCAGCAAAAAAGTCATATTACAGACCTGTTTTGTCAAAATTTTGCATTAGCATTATTAAAATATCAAGATAAATTAGAGCTTATAAATACACGAGAGGCATTAGAAAATGCATAAGCATGAAATTATAATGAAGATGAATCTAATTCTGATGAAAATTTTCAAGATAATTATACTTTTGATTCAGATATGAGCATAATAGCTGAATTGGCTGATGCTATAGACAGATTTTTAAATGATACAACAATATGTAAAACTGTTTTAACAAATCAAATTAAAAGATCAACAAGATCAATTCAATGCAAATATACTAACCTACAGCAAGATTTGGTAAATGTACAATGGGACCAAGATACGTACAGGCAGGAGCGAGATCAGGCATTGCTTGATCTTCAGCAGTTGCAAACTAATGCTTAAAATCAAGTAAACAGAATGTTAGACAATATAACAGAAAAGCAAACCCATATTGGTGTATTACTACAGGAAAAATTTGCCTTTCAACTACTGTATCTGCAAAAGGCTCACCATCTACAGCGATATAGGGGGGATAGAGATTTGCTAGAATATAATCAAAATAAATTATATAAATGATATGAGAAGTGAAAAAATATGACCTATACAGAGCGCCAGAATATTTTAAATTTAAATCAACAAATTTTGGTGCTTTATAATAATCCATCAAATCAAATAAACATGGCTAATGCTAGACGTTTACTGATATTAAAATTAATAGCTCCTGCTCTTGCAAAATTTTTACCTTATATGGGCCAAGAACTACCTGATGATTACTTGAATAAAGTTATTCAATCATGGGCATATCTTGAAGGGCATATGACAGTTCTTGAGAATGCAAATGCAAAAGATTTTGACAATGCAGTCAAGTGTAATATTTTAAAATCTATGATAGGTGGAAAATATGTTCCAGTACCAGCAAATAATAATCTTGAAGTAGAAAATCCAGCTATAAATTCTTCAGATACATTACAGGCTTAGATGAGAGCAAAATACCAACAAGAGACAGTTGGAAATCAGCAATTAGCTATACAAAGATTGACTCAAGAAAAATACCAATCTTATAATACTCCAGATACTTATGAAGCTAGAGTTTGGCCACTATTATTAGAAGTGGCAGACAATGATGTGCAAGTTATAAGATTCCTTAAAAGCTACTTAACAGGTGATTTTTACACTTGGATGAGAATAGCTAATCTAGCAGGCATTAATGATTTTTTACTGAACTAAAAAACATATAGCTAGAGTACGCACCAAATTTGAATGATCAAGTTTCTCAACAATCTTCCTATAACACCAAAATAATAAAAGCTCCTATAATTCCACAATTAGTATTTCCTATACCTGATACACAAAAAATAATTAATAAGGCATTAGCGAAATAAAAATCCAATTATGATGCTAAGATAGAAAAATTGAGAAAGGAAGTTCAATCATCAAAAGTACAAAAAACACAAACACCAGTTTCACAAACCATTGAACCAGTTAGACAACCAAGAGCCCCTTTATCAAATTTAATTACAAAAGAAGATTATAAAACTTATTATTTAGGTAAACACTTAAATGATTTAGATATATATAGTAAAGAAGATTTAGATTTAAATTATTCTAAAAAACCTTTTCAAAGATCTTGTCTATAGCAAAAAGATAACTCTACGAGATTAGAAAAGAAAGTAGATGAAATTGGGCATATGTTATCTCATCTTAATATAAACAATCAATCCAAAAAACCAATAGCCAAATCAAATCAAACATAATAATATTATCCTTTTTAACTAATAAATTATAACTTTTCAGCTAATAATGAAAATAGTGGATATAATGAAGAAAATGATATATAGTATGATAATGATTCTGAAAAAAAAAAAGAATACCAGTAAATAAAAACTTACCTGGCAACTCTGCTAAGCCTTCTTCTGATCTAGCAACTATCTACCCTAAAACATATGATTAGTTATTGTCTAAGTTTTCACCAGCAATACAAAAAATGTGTCAGTCTCATTTAGTTCAAAAAAAAGAATCAGATGAGTGGTTTTCATCTTTACAATATCTAAATGCTAGTGTTATAAAACGATTATTTTATTTTATTTTATTATTAGTTATTTTTAGTTGTTATTTAATTATTATTATTAGTATATTATTTTATATTGTTATACATGATGTAATACTTAGTTACTGTGCATTACTGT